>JACEVL010001366.1:0-42800 GCA_020284085.1 Aporrectodea caliginosa
CCCATTTTTTTTTTTTGGAAAAAAAACAATTTTTATGGCAAAATTTTGGCCCTTTCTTTAAATAAATTTTTTTGGTAGTGCCGCTTTTAAAGGTGGCCCGGGGGAAACCCTTCGTTAAGCCACTGCTAACGCTTCTGTTAGCGACTCCGGGTACCAGCCTCAAAAGCACTAGTGAGCATATTTTCATATGCCCCATGAAATTATCAAATATTTTAGTTCGAATGTTCAAATGGAGACGGCTGTTGATATAATATGGAGTGCTCGTTATCATTTATCGTCTCTTCATTATTTTTATATTCAGTAAAACTTCAAATTCAATTGTGACGTCATCGTTCGTCAATGACTCTAAGCATTCTGAGCATCATTCAATTGGACCATGCTCTTCTTGAATATATCTAGCGTTGTACATAGCGAGCGTCAGAATTGGCAGCTATAAGAAAGCTTTTAAAACTTCGCGGTTCACCTAATTTATGGTTATTGAACTGACCATCAATTCGTTACTGGAACAGTTGCGTCAACGTTTGCGTTAGAGTTACGTTACTTAACGCTTTCGATTGTTCCCAAAATGCGCTTTGTAGAAGTATACTACAGATACATAAAATTATACACTTAATCAGACTACTTAGAGCAAGTCTGGTAGAAGATGCAGTCTTCATATTGTTGGCCTTTTCTTGGATAGATAACTCGAGCAATCCTTACAAAATAACCTGCTTTATTATAGGAGCCAGTATAAATATTTAGAGCCCATTTATTAAAGGCCAATTCTTCTTAAAAATGTGGCCTTTCCACAGAATGGACTCTGCATATTCGTTTAAAACAATTGAATCCTATTGTCGTAATAATTTTGGCTAAGTTCACTTTGCATAATTATGATCGCTGTAACAACTGTAACCCTGCTTAAAAGCTTTGATTTCTTCTACACTCTTCACAGTAGTTCATTGTCTATTTGTTCGTTTATACCCTTTGACCTTTCTATTCATTTGCAGCAAGCTTTGGCACCGCTATTGGTCTTATACTTTTCATCCTCTTGTACACGCCATTTTTCTATCTGGATCGGATTTATGACGATATGACCCTGGTGCAGAAGATTGGAGCATCGGTCGACTTCAACTTGGCCATGGCATTCGGATGCATCAAGATAGCCCAGCACGAAGCACTCGGTACGTAAACTAAGACAATTGCTTGCTGGTTGCTGTGAAGTCAGCAAGCGTTTGTCACTCGAATTTACGTTGCTTTGTAGCATTTTAAGAGCCTGTATTATTGTTTGACCTTTACATACATGTAGCAGTTGTAGCACGCTAACACGGTCTGTAAACGGGGACCCTAAATGCGTGGCATAGGCCTACATTCAAACAGGAGGCGGTGGAGAAGGATCTCGATACCCGATCAACTCTTTGCACAAAGCCGCACGACGGTCGCTATGCGAAAACGTCTACAGTTTACATTTCACATGGCATTTTGTTATCGATGCTGATATCACGTCAGCAATTGCGCGCTTTGCAACTCAGTTTGAAACTATGCAAAGCAGAAGACAAAATGTCCCCATGCGATCAGTTTAAGAAAAGGTCAATGTCAGTTTTCTATCGATTGCAGTTTGTAGATGTTAGGTGTGTGTTGAGACCACTGTTTGCTTTGCATCAGCCGAAGCAAACAAGTGCGGATTCTGGACAACCCCGGCAAACACAAGTGCAGGTTCTTGACCTCACCCAAGCAAAAAAGTGTCAGTGACGAAACACCCTCGTCCACTGACGAGTGTGGGATTTAAGTAGGGTCTAATGCGAGCAGGGTCGTTTTAAGGTCGTCGTAGGCCCTAGGCACTCTTACATTTGTGGACCCAAACTGCCAGCTCTGCATTAAAATTAAACGCACAATTAAGCATTCACATTATTTATTGATGCCGTGTTTAATCATTATTCACGAACACACCCAGTTTTGATTTTAAATCTCAATTTACTTTTTGTAAGGTTGATTAGTTAAATTTAATATAATGGACATATCCACTCAGGTCAAAATTCAAATGCAATAGTTCCGGTTTTTTCAATATCTCATCTTTCAGACCTTTAAGAGGGCTTGCGTAGGCCCCTTAAAGGTTCGTAGGCCCTAGGCACAGTGCCTACTGAGTGCGAGGAATTTATGGGTTGTGTAAGAATAAAAGTCTTAGGCAGTAACCGATCTAGACGATAATATGATGGCTCACATTCGACCCAGTCAGCATTTTCTCAACCTTAATCACTTTCTAAGACACGCGCTTCTTCACACATTGCTTTCTTACTCTTTCTGTCTGCTTCACTACATCACTTAATTTTCATCATTTAACTCATTCTATATGGATGGCCTCATAGAATTACCATCGTTATTGAATTACTTTGAATCACCGAATTAATGTCAAAAAGAAAGACAACAACGTCGCCGTCCTTCTATGTCGAGGCTTGGGTCTGGCACTACTGCAGAACGAGCAGTAATCGGATGAATCTAAGTTTCAGGTCTTAAGATACAACTTCAAAGAATCGCAACTAGCGAAAATGATTGATGATGATAGTGATGGTGATGATGATGATGATAGTGATGGTGATGATGATGATGATGACGCTAATGCTGATGGTGCTATCAAATAGCAACTGTGAAAATCGTGATGCTTTTTTTTAATTAGTTAAGCGACATTATGCATGAATTTTTGAAAATATAAAGTTTAGAATAATGATATACAATTTATCAAGTAGAATTTAAATCGATCACGTAGAGTAAGGTCAATCCAAGGCTTTCAGGTGGACAGAATAACCGCGAAACGTGTCTGATCACTAGGATACTTACAAGACTTAGCAGAGCTGATCGAAGATAATTCTAGCCATAAATTTGACTAATTTATATTTATTTGACCAGGCACTGGTGCGCATTGGAATAACATTTGGTCTTCGGGAGATAATCATACGATGGCTCACATTCTGATCATGCTTTTGTTGGATACAATCATCTACTCGATATTTACCTGGTATTTGGATGCTGTTATACCCGGCGAATTCGGAACTCCGCAACCGTTCTATTTTCCCTTCACGGTCAGTATGCTGGTGACGGAACTATTTCAATTTTTCCATTCATTCAGGCATCAGAGAATGGTGTTCAATGTTACGTTGAATGCGGTGTGACATTCGTCCTTTTGAATAGGTCTACTTCTTTAAATACGCAGAAAATAGCAGCAAGAGAGAGAGAGAGAGATATTTGTCGAGAAAACGGTAAGAGAGAGCGAGAGAGAGGAGGGAGGGGTGGAACAAATACAGAAGAGAAGACGAGAATGGATAGGAGGAGACATAATTAAGCCATAGTCTACACGAGTTTTCTGAAAGTAATATCACACATCTTTGCCTAATTTTGATGATCGAAAAAACTAGTTTGCTAGTATTGGCTCAATTAAACTCACAGGTATATGTTTTATGTAACTGGCAATTTCTTTGCCCTAACATACGTAACATAAGATCCTTAACACGTTTTGAGATGTAATGTTAGAAATCAAGACTATCGAAGTCTCCTTAAATGTGTCATTTGTTCGTCTGCAGAAGTATTGGATTGGTAGAAAAGAAGAGAAGATAAAGCTATCGAACGAGGATGTTATGACGCTGGTTCCAGAGGACAAAATACCCTACTTTGAAACTCCATCAAAGAATGCTAAAGCAGGGATTCAGATCAGAGGACTGACTAAGGTTTGACCGCCAATGACATTAAAGATGTCTGTTTAAATCTCAATTTATCTTGCTTGAATGATGTTAAATGTAATCGAGAATAGAAATATTCATCAGTAAGAAGAACAGTAAGAAGAATCCAGTAGAACACTAGAACAGTTCAGTAGGCTACACACATGAAACTCAGCCAAATAGATGACATTGTACTCCCATCCCAGGTAACATCAAGTTCTGAGTATTTGGAGTAATTTGCTCGATAGTTTTGATCAATGACAAGTACCTGCGTTGTTTCTCTTCCCACACTGTGACGAAAATAACCCGACTGAAGACGACTTACATAGTTTCGTTGATCAAAGACTCGACTGTAAATCATTAAGCCCATCCCTCTTGATGCACTCAAAAAGGGAAGATAACCTAGAGAGGTTATACCGTTCAAAATTCGTACACAATCCGCAACAGATAGGCTACGAAGCATACTTTTGACATGCAAAAACATCGAAACTGACCACCAGTACGTTAGAATTATTTAACAACTTCTGCATTGCAACAAAAATGGCTATTTTAATTAAGAAATTAAAATCTTATGAAACTCATTCCATGACTACTTAGCCATTTGATCACTAACAGCTACAATCGATTGACTCCATGAAATCACAGCTACAAAAGTAATCAGACTAAATTTTAGCATCAATACTCGTTACATTACATACATTAACTAAATAAATTCACTGTTTCTGTAAACTCTGATATAAATACTGCCCTATAGACCATAGTGATTTGCTTTGTGTTATTGCAAGTGGAAGACTAGAGCAAATTGACCGCCTTCTATTGGTAAAGAAATCTTTTCTGTAGAACTTCGGTTCCAAGACGAATCCAGTAGTTAATAACCTCAACATCGACATCTATGAAGGCAACATAACCGCTCTAGTGGGGCACAACGGAGCGGGAAAAACAACGACCATGTTCATGTTAACAGGTAAGTATTATTATCAATCTATTAGCCTAAACGACTTTATCCTCTTCATAAGTGTTCTTTTGTTCTTCTTCTTCTTGTTCTTCTTGCTTGTCTTCTGTTTTGTTCTTCTTATTTAGTTTCTAGTTTTCTTCTCGTTCTCCTTGTTCATATTCAATTTCTTGTTCTTGTTCTTGCTCAATTTCTTCCTATCCTTTTCTTTTTGTTTTCTCTTTTTTTCATTCTTCTGTTAGGCCTATTTTTATTTCCTAATTTTGTTTTAATATTTTCTCATCCATTTTTTATGTATCTAAACATCTTACTCACCAATCATTATGACCTGATTTGTCATCACTGTCGTTTTAGTTGTCGATAATTATATAAAGGCGAAGAACTATTTTGTAATAATAACAATAATATTAATATATCTTATTAATCCATATCGCGTCACTTAGTGACTGCAAACCACGAGAAATCAGGCTTAGCATTTAGACATAATTGCATAATAATACCAGAAAAATTTCTTATCGTAAATTTCGATATTTAATTACATTATAATACTAAGCAAATATAATGCGGATCGTAAATTTCGATATTTCTTATGATGACAATTGGTTTTACAGGGTTTCTACCACCGTCGAAAGGCACAGCCTTCATAAACGGCTTCGATATAACACGAGAAATGGATAGGATCCGAGAAAACCTCGGCCTTTGTCCACAGCACGACATACTCTTTGATACTCTAACTGTCAGAGAACACCTTCTCTTCTTTGCCATGGTTAGTAACCTTGTGTTAATATGTTACTAACATCTCAAGATACGTTACAAAATTACCTTTCACGTTACCTGTATGTGTATGAAAATATTTTAAATGTTATTATTATTATTATTATTATTATTATTATTATTATTATTATTATTAATTTATTATCTATTATTATTATTACAATTATTATTATTATTGACTTGTTATTGTTGTTGTTGTTGTTGTTGTTGTTGTTATTATTATTATTATTATTATTATTATTATTATTATTATTATTATTATTATTATTATTATTATTATTATTGGTGTGGTGAATATACAGGTTCCCGGTGGTTCAGACTTCGCTATTGGTAGTAGTAGTAGTAGTAGTAGTAGTAGTTGTAGTAGTAGTAGTAGTAGTAATAGTAGTAGTAGTAGTAGTAGTAATAGTAGTAGTAGTAGTATTAGTAGTAGTAGTAAAATAGTATTCATTAGTAGTATTAGTAGTAATAGTAGTAATAGTGGCAGCAATAGAAGTACAGTTATTGTTCATATTATTATTATTGCTTATCGTTATTGTTATTATTAATGTTACAATTTATTATTGTTACTATCATGTCTGCTACTACTTCGTTGTTGTTGCTGTGATTGTTGTTTGCTGTTACTGCTATTATAGTATTTGCTGGTAAAATGTGACTGTCGTGAACGTGATTCACTCGTCAGGATCTTATTCAACTTTCTACTAACGTGAAGTTCTGCAGTGCTTGATTTGTAGAGAATAAGCGAATGGCCATTTTATTCTGATGGTTTCCTACAAAACTATCTCTTTGTGAAATTTTGTAGAGAGCAAAGGATACAGTATCTCAGTTGGTTCAAACGTTGCTTCATTCTGCCGCTATCCGTTAGATTTTTCTTTTCCTTTCAGCCGCACAATGACAAAAGGACAACGATGCAGCGTTACGATGAAAGCAACGAACAGTATCTTCATAGGTGCAACCCCCATATCATCACATGATAAATGGCTGAAGTGCTGTAATTCTGTTGACATTACAGCTTCTGGAGACAATGGCTGTGAGTGACAATGTCTTTGTGAACGAAGTACTCCTATAGACGTCTGACCTGTTGTTGATTTTAGCTGCCATTTTTCTCTAAGGGATGTTCATTTAAGAGTGGTTCACTGGAGATGAATGAAATGATCAAGGTCTTGCACATGGAAGAGAAAATCAACGCACAAGCGAAAACGCTCTCCGGCGGACAGAGAAGAAAGCTCAGCGTCGGAATTGCGCTATATTGCCTGATCCAAGGTAAACACTCGCAAATACACGCACAAAAATTTTGCATTCTGACTAGTAAGAACATCCCTGAACACTGATAATGATCAATTGTTATAAAATATTATTGCAGTTCGTGATTCTGGATGAGCCGACGTCTGGCATGGACCCAGAGTCACGCAGACAGACATGGGACATTCTACAGAGCCAGAGAAAGGACCGGACGATGATTCTATCGACACACTACATGGATGAAGCCGATCTACTGGGAGACCGTATAGCCATCATGTCTAACGGAGAGATACAGTGCTACGGGACGCCCATGTTCCTCAAAAACAAATACGGTAAGAAATTCTCAAGATTCGTTAGTCATCTATCGATTGCTGTTCTGTCTCTTCGTTTTAACCATTGTTGTGGAAAATCGCAGTGGTCCACAATGGGGAGGGGTGTCGGTAAAAGTTGACATCTCTTCAATTTTTTTCCAATGAATCAACACAGACCCTTCAAAATGGTAGCGAAAACATTAAGTAATGCTCGAAAATGTATAAAGTGCTTAATGTTTAATATTACTAAAAATTTATGGTAATAAACTAAACTCATATATTTTGAAATTCGAGATTGCATTTCTTAGTGTAAAACAATTTGAAAAAATGATTCTACATGTATTGAGCCATCAGGTTTCTTTTTTGTAGGGGGGGTTCTGGGATTATTGACATAATTTTTAGGGGGTCCGTCAATGTTTGACAGTTGTTGACAAGGGGGAAGGGGTCAAAGATGGCCTAAAATTGATGTTGACATAATTAATGGACGACCCCTTTGTCCGATTTGCCAATTGCTGATATGTTTTATAATTTCTAAGTCCCTGAGGAGAATGAAGTACCTCAGGGCAAATAATAATAATAATAATAATAATAATAATAATAATAATAATCTTGATAATAATAATAATAATAATAATAATAATAATAATAATAATAATAATAATAATAATAATAATAATAATTAGACGATTTGTATAGCGCCGTAGCTCAGCCGAGGCCTCTCATCTGGGCGCTGTACATGAGTTCAAAAAGTTAATGGTAGTCATATGATTGTTTAAAAAGATTTAAATGTCTCCAGAGATGGCGCGTTCTTCACATGGTCGTAACAACACAAAAGTACCGTAACATAATAATGTAATTATATGACAATCATTCAATCTGAAAGGGTAAGAATATAATTAATATTGACACTAATGATACATTATGATATTAAATGGCATAAATAAATGACACACATGATTGAAGATATAAAAATATTTAAGAATGATAGAACCACCAAAATTTTCAACAATATTATTGTCAAGCGATTCTTACTATTAAACTGAGTACTAATACTAATAATGTAAGCTTACTATTTCTGAAGGCGTTGGATATCACCTGACGATAGTGAAGACATCCACTTGTGATGTGGATCAACTGCGTGATGTTATAAAGTCTCAAATTCCCATGGCCCATATGGTGAGTAATGAGGCTGAGGAGGTCACGTTCCTTCTGCCGAGTAATCAAGCCTCAACATTTGAGAGCCTCTTCGAGACTCTTGAGACAGATGGCAAAACCCTCGGTAACCACAGTTTCGGAGTCTCAGTCACGACAATGGAAGAAGTCTTTCTCAGGTCAGTCTGTGCATACTATTATATATAATTATACGTTTATTCACAACGAAAGTTGACAGTACAGAAACAAACAAAAAACAAGAATAGACATTATTCCATTATTCCAACATATAGTCAATTTCTTAATCCATTTTTCACGCTGACATTGGTAGGCCTAGTAGGTTTCGATGCTGCTATTAGGGAAGTGAATCGTGTTGGTTCTTTGAACACAGAGTAAAGGATTCGTCTGCACTGGAAGGCGGACGAAAGACGAGCATCAAATATGATGCGGTTGATGCAGAACTACAAGGAAACAATTCACGTTAAGTTCTTTTTTTTATTATTTCCTTATTGATGGCCAGTCAGATGGCCCAACCAGGCCCGTCAGGCGCCGACATGCATTAGGTATAATTATGTTAGGCAAAAATCTACCAGTAGACTAAAGAAACGTTTGTTATTAGCTGGCATGCACTATGCTAGATAGTTAATGAATTTTCCCTGCATCCTTCTAAGTTCATACACACTTACGAAAATACGTAGATAGACAGCAGACATCTAGTAGGCCTATATATATCGCCTAACCCATTCTTATATAGCTACCTAGTACCTACCTTATCTGTTTCACTTAAGTCTACCTATCTTTCTCAAATTGCTTATCTACCACACGCTTTCTCTATCGTGGCGGACTGTTCTTCGGAATGCTTTTTTGATTGCGACTCGATTTTGGTGCACCATCGTTTAATACCTGGTGCATTAGATACCGCCCCAATTATAGACGTGCTAAGTAGGCTAATACTAATAGTAATATCTGCATACACACAAGCATATTTACATATGTATACTAGGGTGGTAAAAAAAATTAAATTGTGAAAATTGTTTCTCCACAAGGCTGCCCTTGTTACATGTGACATTGGGAATTGTGTGACGAATTTTGTAGTTAATCTGAGAATATTTAGGGGTCGCTGTGAATTATCGCTTTTTTGATTTACGGCGAAAAACATAAAATAATGATTAAATTTTGATAACTATTACTTACAATATTATATCCATGTATTATTATTATTTTTTTGGCATTCAATAACAGGAAATGAACAACAATAAATAGTGGCGTGCTATTAACATAATAAAAGTCCTCGAAAATCCCCCTGAAGCTCTTTTAGAAATCCAAGATGGCGTCCAAAATGGCCGTCATCTTCCATTAGCTTTATAATCTTTATTAAATGGTGGCAATAGCTCATAATAAGCTGAAATTTTCAGGAGAGATTCAGAAATATGTGTAGAATAACTTACTAAAAGTCCTCAAAAATCCTCTAGGAGCTCTTTCAAAATCCAAGATGGCGTCCAAAATGGATGTCATTTTCCATTATAATTATTAGTTAAATGGTGGAAATAGCTCATGAGAACCTGAAGTTTTCAGGATAGGTGCAGGACTATGAATGGAATAACATACTAAAAGTCCTAGAAAATCTCTCTGGAATTCTTTTTAGAAATCCAAGATGGCGTCCATAATGGCCAACATTTTTCAGTATTATCATTATCTTGCAACATTAGAAGTTAGAATCGCAATGATAGTGTCTTCGTGGAGTGGTTTCATGAAAGTAGCCACAACGAGTGACCTATACGAGAAAACAAGAATAGAAAAGTTGCTCTTCATCAATCTGGATTCCTCCAATCCAAAGACTAAGCGAGTCGGCCATATTTACAGGTCATTATGCTTTGCACAGAAACGATGTGAAAGCGTGGCTTGAGAATATATCCAGTCACATTTGACCATTTGGCCTCTATACATGAAGGCTGCAGAGGTTGTAGCTTCTTCACAAGATCTGCAGAAAGTAATATTCCGTCTTGGAGGATTTCCTCTCCTGATGTCTGTCCTTGGTGGCATAGGCAACATAATGACAAGTAGCTTGCTACCAGAGTTTTGCGAGACGGAACATGCCAAAGGATCCGTTATGTATATGCTATCTGGCCATGCCTTATCTTGTGCTCTTCGTGCTCACATTCTTAGTTTATCAGCCTTCAGTAACGTTTTTTGGGCTCACGTGGCACCTTGGATAGCACAGAAAAAGTTACTGAGCAGTTCTTGATGCGGATGCTGAAAACATCGGGAGGAATGACGCATGGTCGGGGAATCGGAGACAAAGTGGTTCCTCGCTGTATTGCTATCTGTGATGCACTGGAGCAGTTCAAATAGGTGCACACTGGTCCATCAGAGCAACAAAAGCACATGCAGCAATGCAGCAAAGCACACAATTAAGAGATAATAACGATCGTTGCTTTCAACATCGTGCACAAGAAACGGGACTTTGAATAGCTAGATACATTCACAAACAATAGAAGCACCCATAAAGAGGTGAACAGAGCTGCGGAAATCTTTATTCTTAAGCTCTAGGGGGTAAAAAATTGTGTATCACTTGATGAATACCGCCACATAGCATACAAACGGGCGTCGGTCACAGTTCCCTCAGTTCATCATTTCAGCTAGCAAGTCTATACCCAACTAGTGCTGCATCAAAGCAACATTCCTTCCGCACTTATATGATACCGTCGCAAATAGAACGGAAGGAAGCATCCATACCACAGGTCTACAACAAGCGCAAAGAAGCGAAGGCGACGTAGGTGCTTCTGATATACCGACGCCAAGACCCCGCATTGGCAGTCGAGAATGGGATCTAACAGAGGCGACCCGAAAACCGCACAACCTGACACTGCTCAACATATTCCTCCACCTATCCTGAAAAATTGAGCTTCTTATGAGCTATTTCCCCAATTTAACTAATGATTATAATGAAAAATGACGGCCATTTTGGATTTTCGAAAGAGCTGCAGGAGGATTTTCAAGGGCTTTTATTATGTTATTCTACACAAATTCCTGCACCTATTCTGAAAATTTCAGATTTGTGTGAGCTATTTCCACCAAGTAACTAATGCTGATGGAAAATGACGGCCATTTTGGACGCCATCTTGAATTTCTCAAGGAACTCCAGGAAGATTTTTGAGGACTTTTAGTATGCTATTCTACTCATATTCCTAGACCTATTCTGAAAAATTCAGCTTGTTGTGAGCTATTTGCACCTTTCAACACATTTTGATCTAATGCTCATGGACTATTCATGCTACCTTTTGTTAATTGTTTAAAAGCAGTTTTGTTAACCGATGCATCTATAGTTAATATTAGTTATACTTAGTTGTGTATGAGTGACTTTACAATCTGCTACAGTTATAGTTTATTTTAAAATGTATGTAATCGTTGTATACAATGCAATGCATAATTATGCGCTTGTCAGATCCAAATTAAGGCTACTTACTTACTTACTTATAATATTGCACCACATAACACGGCATGAATTTTCCCTCGCATAGTTAAAACACTCACAATGTACTAGAAGACTTGAATACTTGAAGATTTGAATTTTAGATGCTGATGTGCTATATCGGAAAGAGACCGGTTGGAAAGGCCAGAATCTCCAGCTACGTGCCATGCTCTACAAGCGATATGTTCATTCCGTACGAAACTATGCATTTACATTGGGCCAGATTCTGATTCCAGTCCTTTTCGCTATACTCGCCTGCCTCATCCTTTTGGATCCGCCAGGAGATGATAATTTTAAACCTCTGACCCTTGACTTAACCCACTTTACAAGTCCAATCACGCCATACGACGTTCTGAATCAAACCTCAAACGCTCAGAAATTGGCATCTTGCTATAAAACTAGTGTTTCAATGCAGAGTAAACCTGTATTAATCAGCTCCGAACCGGGCTATTCCACACTGGATGCTTATCTGTTAGGGATCGGCAAAAATCACAAAGTCCAGTACAACTGGAACTACCTGATCGGCGCTACCATACAAGAAGACTCTGATGGAAAGTTGAACATTACAGGATTTTTCAATGACAAAGCCTACCACACGATCGCCATCTCATTATCGTACTTGGGAAATACGCTGATGAAATGCTTTGGCAACAAGGATTACCAGATCGAAACCATCAACCACCCACTTCCTAGGAACTTCTCGGAACAGGTGATGGAATACGTCTTTGAACGAAAATTTAAGGGATTTGGTTTCTCCTTCCTCGTGTCTTTCGGTTTGGCCTTCCTCTTCTCCACTTTCCTTGTCTTTTTGATAAAAGAACGAAATTCGGGAGCCAAACACAGC
Organism: Aporrectodea caliginosa; assembly: GCA_020284085.1. Lineage (NCBI taxonomy): Eukaryota > Metazoa > Annelida > Clitellata > Crassiclitellata > Lumbricidae > Aporrectodea > Aporrectodea caliginosa. The sequence continues at coordinate 12,434 of JACEVL010001366.1, forward strand.
CAACTCGTGAGCGGAGTCAGACTGCGTAATTTCTGGCTGGCAACATTCATTTGGGATTACGTCAACTACCTCGTTCCGTGTATCTTGATCATCGTCGTCATCCTTGGCTTTCAAATTGATGGTTACTGGCAAAATTCTTGGTGAGTATACCGTGTGTATATACGAACCTTTAAATCTCGTTCATTTTGCTCACACTGCGAGTATAAATGGAAATAGTAGACAGGTAGAAAAAGTAGGTTGACGAGAAGGAGAAAGAGAAAGAAAGAAGAAGAAGAAGAAAGAGGATGGCAAGGAGAAATAGAAGTAGAGAGTGACGCGGGGAGACAATCTCGTCCCCATCCCGCCCCGCAACAAGTAAGTCTTCCCTAATCCCCGCCCCATCCCCGCAAGGTTTTCCCCATCCCCGCCCCATCCCCGCAGGTTTCTCCCCATCCCACCCTATCCCGGCAGGACGACATCACATTCCCCAAAAAGTTTACACCAATTCAAACTTTAAAAATAACTTTTTTTATCTTACAGATCTATTTGTATTGCTGACTGCATTAGTATGTTATTTTCTTATGGACAGTTTGCATTAACCAAGTTTTGACTATTTCTGACTAGTAGGCTTCAGGAAATAAAAAAATCTTCTTTTCAGTTCCCAAGTTCTTAACATCACCCGGGTTTATTGCCAGCTCATTCCCCATTACCGCGGTATTACCGCGAGAGTAAACCCCAATACCGCGGTATTACCGCACTTGTTATCCCATTACCGCGGTATTACCGCGAGAGTAAACCCCAATACCGCGATATTACCGCACTTGTTGTCCCATTACCGCGGTATTACCGCGAGAGTAAACCCCAATACCGCGGTATTACCGCACTTGTTGTCCCCATTACCGCGGGATTTACCGCGGGTAACGCGGTTTCCCCGCGGTGAAATTCCCCATGTCGCTCTCTAAATAGAAGTTTAAGTAGGTGAAGGACGAAAATAATCACATGAAAAGAAGGTGGGGCAGAAAAAGGAGAATGAAGAAAAGGAGAAGAATATCAAAAGAGAGAAGGAAAATGATAAGTAACAAAAGAGAAGGAGTTAGATTATAATACGGAGAAGTATATAAAGGAAAATTAGGATGACAAAAGAATAGATGAAGAATACAGAGAAGAAGAATATGGGGGAAAAGAATATGGAGCAGAAGAATACGGAGAAGCAGCATTTGGAGAAGAAGAATGTAAAGAAGAAGAATATGGAGAAGAAGACTATGGAGATGAAGATTATGGAGAAAAAGAATATGGAGAAGATGAATATGGAGAAGAAGAATATGAAGATGCAGAATATGGAGAAGAAGAATATGGAGATGCAGAATATGGAGAAGAAGAATATGAAGATGCAGAATATGGAGAAGAAGAATATGGAGAAGCAGAATATGGAGATGAAGTATATGGAGAAGAATACGAAGAAGAATACTAAGAATGAGACTATAGAGAAGAATACGGATAAGATGAATATGGAGAAGCAGAATATGGAGAAGCAGAATATGGAGAAGTAGAATATGGAGAAGAAGAATACGGAGAAGAAGAATATGGAGAAGAAGAATACGAAGAAGAATACGAAGAAGGACTATGGAAAAGAAGAATATGGTGAAGATGAATATGGAGAAGAAGAATATGGAGAAGAATATGGAGAAGTAGAAGAAGAAGAGGAGGAGGAGGAGGAGGAAGAAGGAGAGGAAGAATCACTAAAGTGATCTCAGTCGTGAAAGTGATGGGAGCGGAAAGAATCAGGACAAGACGAATGATGAGAAAATCTAGAACAAAAAATTATAATAAAATGCGGGATATAACGGCAAAGAAGGGAGGAAATTAGTTTTTAGCACATAAATCTTGACTTACATTTCTCTCGTTGCTGGTATTTGACCCTCCTACTTAAATGACGGATCAGACAGTCAGGTTTTTTAAAATCTGTTGATATCGACAATGGTTATTTTATGCTCCTGTGTACTAATTTCAGGGTCATCTTTATTGGTTTAATGCTATACGGTTTTTCCATGTTGCCCTTTACCTACGTGATGTCCTTCCTCTTCGGAGAAGCGTCATCCGGATGCGTTTGGATTTCCGTCAACTGCATCATTACCGGTAAGGAATCACAGCAAAACCATTACGTCTATTTGTAAATCTTTTAGCCAATCTTTCTTAGATGAATCCCACCGATATCCTGATTTTAAATATCGCTTATTTCGCTTAGAAATCATTTACTTTTAATTAAATATTCTGCAATGGATAAGCAATAGGCTAAGCAATGGATGTATTTCTAAGCAATAGGCGATTGACGTATATAGGAAATATTTATTTCATAAAAAATCGCAGTAATTAAAAATGAAAGAATTCGCTAAGAATCACAGTAGGCTGAAGTTAAGCAGATCCATAACAAATTTAAGCATTATACCACGTTGTCCTAAACTGGCGTCCATGTTGGTATTTTATCGGCGCCTAATTATGCAGCTGAAAAGACGGCCGTAGAGATTTAACTGTGCAACATTGTATCATAGTATCACAAAATCTGTGTAGAGGCTACAGTCTGCTTCTGGTCGCTTTGAAGGAATACTTACGAGCCTCGTTATATTCATACTGCAACTGCCACTGCTACATTCTCTAAGAGTTTTGCCAACCGTGGAATGGATATTCCTTGTCTTCTTTCCCACATACTGCTTCAGTGCAGTTCTTCAGAAAATCTACAGCAACTACAACACAATTAAAAGTAAGTATATTCTATATTGAATATAAAGACTGCAACCAAATGGCCCCAGGAGGGAAACTTGACGATTTCTGCGCATCATTGAAACGGAATGGTCAATCAAATCCGTGTTGTCCAGGTAAAAGATGTTTGAGTGAAGTAGTTAAAAGCTGCTCTATCTAGTTTGTATACGGATGCACTGGTTGATTATTTACAGCTGGTTCTATATTTAATGGTTGATTTATGTACGATGTTAGTAAGTATGCATGCATGTCAGTTTGTATGTATGTATGCATATTCACATGTACCTATAAATTGTCTGTGGTAGCTTAATAACACCGTCAAATTGTTTTGTCCTCCCGAATCAACAATGTGTCCAAAGAATTTGATTTCAGACTTCAAAATTAACATTTTAAAATTCAGCATCAGATTATATTTCCTCGTCTGCACAAGAAATAATTCTGTATGTCTAAGATGCCATATAATGTACAGCCACATCAACAACATAGGGCTCAGTAAATTCCATTACAACCCTCTGCAGTACAATAGGCCTATTTGCTGTTTTCTAATATTTCGTCATGAATTGATCATGCCAAACGGAACTCTTGCCAATTCAAATGAACTGTGTTGCGTAGTTTTCCATTAATTCATATCCATTACTGGATACGTCCACTACGCACTTCTATAATAGTCAACTTTCATTAGCACTTTATCAACAATGGGCATCAGATATTGATATTCAATTGTAAAACTATTGATATATCGATAATCAAAAACCAAACGATGCGATCCATCACTATAACCAACGGACGTGTAGTGGTCCATCCACTGCTTTCAATGATGTCCAAGATCTCTCAGTCGCATAAAGGAGCAATGGGTGGAGAAGGGACGCTGCAGTAGGGACGGGTGATCGATGTCGAGACCTCTTGGAAGTAAACCTCCTGCATTCGGTCCGTTAAACAGGAAGCGACCCACTGCTACACAGTAGTCCCATTTAGTCCGAATTGCCCCTGAAAAGTTGACGCAGTGGAACATCATAGTCGAACGCGTTGAAAGCAGCGCAGAGGTGTAGCAATTCCAATGGAATTTCATCGAACATCCACCGCGTCCAGCAAATCGGACAAAATGTCTCAGTAGAGTGATGACGTCTATATGCAGACTGAAGGCGTAGCATGAGGCTATTTGTCTACAGATAGTCAGCGAATTTTGAGGGCACAAAACATGGATATGAGGGAAGCCATGGATAAAATCAGAGACAGAACGATTTGGAGATGTCATGTTAAAAACTAATCGTTGGTGCACGCCTGACGGAGGAGAGAAAAGAAGACCAAGTATGTTAAGAAAACGTCAACGCACTCCTGAATAGAAATCTCGAAGGAGCGCTTTGCATATACTATTTAAATTAACTAAAATCCCACCGAACGAATGTGCAGTTTCCATGTTATGCGTGTTTTCGTGGAGATTCGTATAAAGCATGATAAGGTAACTGCGGCGAACAATGCATCTTTTCAAAAAGACAATGATTTTGAGTGTTATGTGTGTATTAATTATCAATGTTTAAGTTCTTTTGTCCATTTACAAATAGCCGTTGCATAGGCTATGCACATAGGCTTTCAAATAGAAACTGTGGTTGCATTTTAAGGCAATTGCGGCGAAAGCTGCGAATTCGTTGACAACTACCTGTCGTGGACGTTTCCTGGGATTGGCCGTCCATTGTTCTTCATGGTCCTTCAAGGCATCGTTTTCTTCCTCATTCTCTACATAATTGAAATCGACATTGTCGGACGTCTACTTAAATTGATGGCCAGGAACCGAGTGAGTCAAGCCATTCTCAAAGAGATGAATGCTGATGAAGATGGAAAGACCAGCGAAGACTCAGATGTGGCAAATGAACGACAACGTATCCATTCGAATCCAATAGAGGAACTTGTCAAAACGGACCAAGTCGTCATCCAGGATCTGACGAAGCTCTATGGAAACTTTGTGGCCGTTAACCAGTTGAGTATCGGAGTCTCTAAGAAGGAATGCTTCGGTCTCCTGGGAGTCAACGGAGCTGGAAAGACGACCGTCTTCAAGATGCTGACCGGAGAAATCCGACCATCCTTCGGAAGCGCCTATATTGCTGGGATAAGCGTCGAAGATGACCTTGCAGAGGTGCGTCAGAAGATCGGTTACTGTGCGCAGTTTGACTCAATCATCGATCAACTGACTGTTCATGAGACGCTCTGGATGTACGCATGCGTACACGGAATTCCAGCTGAGATTCGACAAGAGGTCATCTATCGACTCATTGAACGTCTGACCCTCAAGCCATACACTGACAAACGAGCCGGAAAGCTCAGGTGAATTCGAATTTAAAAAGAAAGTGTGATTCTACTGACTCATTTTGTTTAAATTTAAATGTGAGATGAGAAGTTAAGAAATCGATTTAGAATTTTTAGAATCTCTTGCACTGCATCTATTCCCCGTTTGTAAAAGCTTAAGCAAAGTTCTCGATACGATCCCGGTTTTTACCCTTAACTTTGCATTTCCTATTTTCGTGTTGGTACATTGATTGCCTAACCTTGATCCTAGTTATTTTACGTTTTATCAATTTACTACAGTATAGCGTAATTTTTAACCTTGATCTGTATATTGTGTTACGTTGTTGGTAGCGGTGGAAACAAGCGTAAGTTATGCGTGGCCGTTGCGTTGATGGGAAATCCGACGGTCGTCTTCCTCGATGAACCGACAACGGGCGTCGATCCAGAAGCCAGAAGACACGTCTGGAATACTCTGGCCGCCGCACGAAACGCCGGAACCACCATCATTCTCACGTCACACAGGTACATCCACGTACGCCTTCAACTCCTGCTTGTTATACTCCCTCAATATAAGATAATCATCAACATTTCTTGATTCTACTGATTTACTTCTTAATCAAACCATTGTTTGCCAACATACCATCATACTCTCGTCTCACAGGTAAATTCACGCCTTTCTTGTCTTGTTTACTATACGCAAGCCCCGCAATATCAAACAGTGAAGGCAATCTCTCAATTTTTTAAATTAATTTACTACGTGATCAAACCACCGGTCGACCTAATTCATTCGTTTCTTTGTTTGGGTTTTAGTCAGTTCAGTCAGTAAATGTGTAAATCGCTCCTTTAAGATATCTATGCAGAAACTCTTCCTGACCAACTTTGCATATAAAGGTACTTACATGCATGCATGCATGCACAGTTACTTGCACACACACACACACACACACACACACACAAATATATATATATTGCATACATACATATCTAGCTTAGTTAGTTGATGACCACCCCTAAAACCAAATTTCCATGTTAAAGCAAAATGCTCCTTCATGGAACAAATAGGGAAAGCATGCATATTTTAAAATCTAACGGTGACCAATTATTAAAATAATTAGATATTAATATTAATATCATATTAAAATCATATTAATAATGGTGCCCGTATAGATTAAAATAATCAAAGAAAATAATGAATATTTAATACTCAAAATTAGTGCTGTTATTATCAAAATTAAATTGTTGTTATTTGCTAAATTTAATCAAATAGACCTGATGTGACGTCACATTTCTTCAACCACCCCACCCCATGTCACACATCGTCACAAATTTCCGACCCTCCTCCGCCTCTAGGAGCGTGACGTCATTTATGGACGGCCCCTTAGTCTGCGTCTGTTCGCATAGCTAACAACTATGACATAATTGCATGTGGTACATGATACTTACAGTCAGTATTAAATAGATGTAGTTCTGCAGAAACATGTCGATGCAATAACATGATGCCTCTTGTTTTACAAGCATGGAAGAATGCACAGCCATCTGTACTCGGATGGGAATCCTCGTCAACGGTCGCTTCCTCTGCCTTGGGAGCCTTCAGCATCTCAGGGATAAGTTCGACGATGGATACACGCTCATCATCAAGCTCCAGCGCTCAGCCGACAAAGAAAATCCCGAAGAACTACAGGAACGGATTGAAAAACTGAAGACATTCATCAGCAATACGTTTCCAGAGAGCGTTCTCAAGGACCAACACGAGAACCTTCTTAGCTACCAAGTCAAGACGCGAATTTTTAAATGGTCTGAAATTTTCAGGATGATGGAAAAGTCAAAGGAGACGTACGAGATCGAGGACTATTCGGTGGGACAAACGATTCTGGAGCAGCTGTTCATCGGATTTGCCCGTCTGCAGAAAGGGCCGCGAGAAATTTCAAAGAAATGCTTAGGACTTTGCTAAGAAGACGATATCTTGTCTAATTCTATCATTTCCAACTGCGCCATGTATTGATGTGTTTTTAACATTGTGAAGCTAACAAAACATTTGAACATACACCAACTATTGGCTCTACTTACAAATTGTTTCGTTAAATTACTTTATTGATGTCTCTGAGGTGTTGAAAACACACATCGTGGGATTCGTGGCGACGTTGAGTAGGTCCTTAACCCGTAGCCGATGGAAGGATTTCATGTCACTCTGTCATCTTTCATAGATAATTAGATATAGACACATTGATTCACTGGTAATGAGAATGCCTGTCTACCAGTATTTAATTATCTAAATATCTCTCTGATCTGCTTCTTCTATCCTTTCCTACCTAAATGTCTATCTCCATCTACCAAGCTGTCGGTTTATGAGTTTGTGTTTCTAAGTAAGTAAGTAAGAATGTTTTTATTAAACGCAAGCAAACGCTCAGCGCTTTAGGCCTACATACAAAGTCAGAAATAATTTATGTATAAAGAAAACGATAATTAGAAGATAATTAAGTCAACTAGAAAACATATGTCTAACTGTACAACATCCTAGCTAAGAAGCCGCGCCTGGTAAAGGAAACAAATCTAGGGAGAACACGGTTATGTGAGCGTGGGCGCAGGTCATGACCAGTACAATTCACAGGCGGGAGAAGGTCGTGGAGGGTGTGGCAAGTATTTGTTAAGATGTTTCTAAAGAGGTCTATGTCAGCTTTTTTGCAAAGCTCCTTAAAGGTGGGAAAAGATTTGGATAGGAAACCAAGGCGTACCAACTTCTGTTTAATTGTTTTCTCTGCGCCCGTCTATCTATCTCGCCTTGGCGAAAGTTATTTGTAATGTGGTGAATATTCGTTTAACGATGCAAGGCAAGAATCGTGATAAGGCAGATGAAGCGTCACGAGTGAGCGGAAGATTAAATACATACTGCATAGGGTATATAACTCGGAGAGTTTATACACAATGGCCGGGGTAGGCTATAGCTAAGCGAGTTGAAGCATAGTAAGAGTAAAACCTTAAACTTACCATAGCCTCACAAAGTTAGAACTGTAACGATGTCAACGTGATAAAAGCATACGATTTGTCCACCATGTGTCTCTGTAGTTTCACTTGGTTCGACCATTCCGGTGATATTATAACTGCCTGAGAAAATCCAGAATCCAGAGTTTAAACGGTTGCTGGCATGACAGCAACTTCGCCAGAAGAGGTTGAAAGTATGCCATGACTGCTTGAAAGTATTGCTACAAGCAATTCTTTGTGAATTTAATGTGAAAGGAAACGCTAATCAAACAGATGTAATATAATGTTAAAGACCAATATTATCGGCAACAAAGTTGAATTCTTTCAAATGATCTGTCAGTGGTAAAGAACATGATGTAGTTGGAGGGAATGGCACCGAACCAGCGTCTATCTTTTTTATCTATGCGATAACTAAAAACTTTTTCTAAGTATGGCCTAATTCTAAAGAATTGCCCTTCGGAAAGCAAACTGGCATCACCGAAGTGTTGTTAAGTTTGTTTGAGATGGCTAAGTAAGTAAGTACGTGCTTTATTGAACCGCCTGAAAGCGCAATGCGGGTAGGCCTACATCGGATAACAACAATCTAATAGTGTTAAATAACAAAGTCACAAAAATCACAAAATTACAAGAAATCATTATAAACATAATATAGGCTCATTGTTGTAAAGTAACGAAGTAAAAGTAACGCGTTACTGTACTTAAGTAAAAGTTTCAGTACTTTTACTTGTAACGAAGTAGTACAAAACAAAAATACTTTTACTTGTAACGAAGTAACATTTAAACCATTTTTCGGTACTTTTACTTCGTTACAATTTACGTAATATTCGTTGCCTCGTTCGTTACTAAGAATTACACTATAACATTATTTTAACATAGGGAGAGGCTAAAAGATCTAATTTCGCAGCGCGAGTGCGATTGGAAATTTTTTCATAGACTCTGGCAATTTCTAACTGTGACCAATAGACAAGCTTCAACCAAAACATGTGACTTGTGGCGGTAGTTCCTGCTCAGCTTGAAAAATAAGTGTGAAATTGTCTTACGAAAATGTGGACATTGTTTGCACATTATTAAATTTATCCCTAAACTCTTTCAGTTATCCGTTTACAATCCATACATATGCAAATGACTGCAGATGTTAACGATGAAGGTGATTCTGCAGAATTCTTTAGAAGAAAGAATCAAATTTGGTACAGAATGGCAGCCTGGCCTAGTTTGAAGGAACTATTTTATAGATTGAGTATGGCCTATCCAATTTCGTGCAAGTACAGCTGTTAGCTGTTAGACTCCTTTTCTTTACCTGTGTCAGGTTAACAATAATAAAAACATAAACGCTCTGGATTGAATGCATTTTGAGAAATTAGTCTTTTTGGAAGTAAAAAATTGGGTCCAATTAAGACTCAGTAGGCTACTTTTACTTTTTACTTTAAAAGTATTATTTGGAAGAATACTTTTTACTTTTACGAAAGTAACTTTTTGACGAGTACTTTTACTTTTACTTAAGTACGTAAAGTCCTATTTACTTTTACTTTTACTTAAGTACATTTGCCCGATACTTTTAACAACACTGTATAGGCTATAATAATAAAATTTACATTAAAATATTTTCTAGTAAACACGCACAGTCGCACACTCTATGTTGACTCACAAATCTAATGTTCTTTTCGACGTTTCTTCATACATTCAGGTCGTACGGCATCGCAGCCAATCAGGTTACAGCAAATCAGGTCGGTTAGAACTTGAGCCAATCAGATTAGGGATAGCGCAATCCAGTCTAAATAATATCGATGACCTGAATAAAACAATGACGTCATGAACAATATGAATATTAAAATCGCATACAGAATTTGGTTTCAAAAACGTTACAGCCAAACTTAAAGGATTCACCTTGCTAATGGTAGACAAAGCTAATTAATTAACGTTTCAATTCACATTTAATTCGCTAAGATTTGTAACAGCAATACTTTCAAGCAGTCGAGACATGCTTTCAACGTTTTCTTGCGAAGTTACATGAATATCTATTATGCGAGCAGCCGTTTACGCTCTGTGTTCTGGATTCCCTAAGACGCCGTCACCGTAATGGCTGAACCAAGTGAAACCACACAGAAACATGGAGGAAATGCGTAAGCTTATGTTTTATCATGTTAACAATTATAGGCTTTTAATTTTGTGACTGATCTGTGACTACGACATTCTTAAGGTTAATCATCCATTCGCTCAGCGGTAAAAGTACATTTTAGCGTATTTAATTTGTAATGCTGCCGGTGTCACGATATATAAAGTCTACCCCCCGAAACACTGACTTAATATCGTTTATTAACGACGCCGTCATATCGACGATGATTGGCGAAACAGTCTCCCCTTGGCTGAAGTAATGTCTCCCCCGGTCTCCCGGACACTCTGTATCAGAACAAAGTCTCCCCCATTGAAATAGAATCTCCCCTCTACGATACAAAGTCTCCCCCTACAAAATCGCCCCCTCTATTTTCAGTTGCTTTTCCATATTATTTAAAATAGGATTTAATTAGGTGCATTTTCTGAAATAAATGACTTTATTACTTGAATTGGACATCAAATCAAATCAAATCAAATTTATTAGAATCGATTCCATGAGCAGTGAACACAATGTAGGCTACACGTGTGAATACAGTATTAACAGTTAACATTTCATAAGCGCCATTAATAAGAGACAGAAATTGAAGAGGTAATAGTCTAACAGGTTAGGTAATAAAAATCGATTCGTGGGGAGAAGAAGCCCAATGGGCTTATCTAGTCTTCCCCACTATGATGGAACAAATTGTTAGAACTTGAAAGGAAACATGAGTCAGTTCGATTAGCTTAGGATGAGAAATAGGCATGGCAGTAGTAAAATCAACGTCAGTTAAGTAAGTGTTTTTTATAGGCCTGTTTGAAGGAGTTGAGTGACCTCTGATTACGGATGCCACGGTCAATGGAGTTCCATAGTTTAGGCCCAGTTATTCTAGCAGAAAATTGCCTTACATTAGTTTTACAGATTGCAGAGCGAAGATTAAACCGAGATCTATTGTTATAACCGTGGACAGAAGCATTAGTGGAGAAATAACAATTTAAATATACTGGGTATACGGTTTTGCTCTGATGTCGGTACATGAAGATAGCAAGTTGGAGTTTATGTAGGTCAAAGATAGTTAATAAGTTTAAACTTTTAAACAGACTAGAGGTCTTAGCCAAGTAGTGTACACCAGCTATGATTCTTACAACCCTCTTTTGAAGTAAGTGTATAGGTTGGAGTGGAGTTTTATACCCATCTGCCCATATTATAGCACCATAATTAAGGTAGGGTAAAATGAAAGTATTATATAAAGTACGGAGAGTATTAGGAAGAACTAGGCATTTGTTGATCCACGGAATTATTCGGCTTAGAAGGGAATTTGCACACGGAGGTAGCAAAAGCTTGAAGAAAGTTGATTGGTTGACTATAAAAGGCAGACCATCATAAATTAATTATTCGTAGCTCAACTTTATTTCTGCATAGGCTTTGATGATCTTAAAGGAATCAATATTAGTTAGTATATATTGGCTATAAGTTGCATTAATAAGCACTACTCAGTGAAACAATTCAAAATTATTTTCATGAATAAGTCTGAATGTGAAGCTTTGCTTAATTACATTACAAAAAATAAGGGGATTGTGCAGCAGCATATTCTGAAGATGAGGAACGTCGTCTATGAGAGAAATCTGTTTCATTCTGTGTCAGCAGTGCAGACTTTGCTGATGGATGAAGTTAACCGATTATTAAACTTCCATTTATCAATCAGGTGAGTGAGGTGGCAAAGAAGGCGCAAAAAGGATGAAAATCCCACTGACAGGGACACCTATTTGCTAATAATTAGCTTAACAAAATAACAGAACAGTTAACACCTTGAATTTGCTATGGTGCATCAAGTAGAATAAAATATACAACAAATATGAAACCATTAAGCGAAAAGAGAAAAACAGAAGGGAAAAGGACAACGTAACCAGCAGATTAGCAGTAATTAATTAAAGGCTAATTAATAATGACATCTTATACCAAGTGAATGTATAACATTTTTTTAAACCTGTTGGATGAAGAGAGGAATCTTATTCCAAACACTGAAGCATTTGTTAAACCAAGGAAACTAAAATAAAGTTCATTGGTGAGCTATAATATAGTGTAATGTAACTGAACATTAATATGGCACTTCTTCAAGAGATCTGCTCAAAGGCGCTCTGTGCGCTAGTCCCTATGATGTTAGCTGTCATTACGAACGAATATAATTATTACATTAGCCTAGTTAGCAAAACAATGCAATAAGTATGACGGTAGTGTAGAATATCTTGCGTTGAAATAAAGTCTACCCCGGGGACAGTTTATTTCAACGGGGGATGAAATATTCTCTCTCCACCGGAGACTATATTCTGAAATAAAGTCTCCGGGGGCGAATTTATTCTGAAACAGACCCGCCGGAGGAGAATCTATTTCGAAATAGAGTCTCCGGGGAGACTTTTAGGAGGGAGACTGTCACGCGGCGCTGGCCCAGCATTTTAGCGTATTAATTTATTTTTATTATTTCTGTTATGTGTTTGCGTAAGTAGAGTAGTGGACGCTGTATTGATAAAAATAATTGTTTGCGTAAATGGAAGTTGGTTTGATTGAACTAGTTATTTGCTAAAGTAAAAGCTGGATTGATGAAAAAGCGTGTAGATTAGCGTCGTAAATGATCGCCATTACATGGGTTTCAGAGCTGGTGGTATACAATTTGGATTGACGCAAAGAATTCTTGCTAAATAGAAGTGGGATTGATGAAGATAATTTTAGCTGAAATAAAAGTGGGATTGATTAAAAGAATATTGCTTAAATAGAAGCTGAATTCATTACAGTTATCATGAAAATAATTGAAATGATAAAATTCGCTAAAATACAACTCTACCTCCACTAGGCCTATCAATAAAATACGCTAAACTGCACTTTTACCCGCTCAGCTACCCTGTTAATAGTCAATAATCCCTCCTTTAACTTTGGACTAAATCTTTGGCTCAAACCGCAGCACTTCAGCGGTCTTAATCCGTATCCTTTCACAGCCCAGCGATTATCCTCGGAATTATTCTTAACTTGCGCCAATACATATTAGATAGATTGATTGGTGAACAGACAAGCAGAAAGACATACACCAAGACTGACTGATAGACAGCTGGACAGATGGAGATAGATATTTTTCAATGAATGAATGAATTAATTAATTAATTAATAAATCAATCAATCAATCAATCTATCTATCTATCTATCACACAGACAGTCAGTCAGTCAGTTGGAGCGCTGCTATCAATCCCTGTTGTACGCGTCCTTCAAAGCTGTACTCGGAAAACCTGACTTAAATTACTGCGAGCGGCTAACACAATTGACTCTTTAAAATCCGGACTCAAGACTTATTTGTTCTCCAAGGCCTACCCTGCTGTTAGTTGACTGTGAGGCGTCCTTGTAACGGCATGGCTGTGTTACGGCGCCATATAAATTGTCACTATTATTATTATTTTTCCCTGAGTACATAAATTATTATGATCCCTCAGGATTGCAAAAATTAGGGGGGCGTGTTGTTCTGGAATGGCTAGTCTTTACAGATGGTTTTGGTTTGTTATTATTATTATTATTATTATTATTATTATTATTATTGTTATTGTTATTGTTATCGTTATCGTTATCGTTATCATTATCATTATCATTATCATTATCATTATCATTATCATTATTATTATTATTATTATTATTATTATTATTATTATTATTATTATTATTATTATTATTATTATTATTATTATTATTAAAATACCTCATCCATATCGGGCGTGGGTTTAATAAATGTGCCACTAAATGCTACGGCGTTGAAGCGTTGTATTGTGACTGAGATTCTCTGAAATAAGTAGCTGGTCTCTCTCGGTTCACCCGTAGCTAGCGTGAGGTGGCGACCCAGGTCAGAAATAAAATTGAGGCCAGCGGTATTGATGGGACCCAGCGTTTCCAGGGCTAGCGGTATGAAAACGTGAATTATTATTATTATTATTATTATTATTATTATTATTATTATTATTATTATTATTATTATTATTATTATTATTATTATTATTATTATTATTATTATTATTATTATTATTATTATTATTATTATTATTATTATTATTATTATTATATCAAAAACTAGTGTAACTGGAAGGGCTATCCCTCTTCCATCTCGGGCATAGGGTCAACAAAAGAACCGGTGAAGGCCACAGCGTTAAAGCGCTGAATTGTCAACGACAGTCTTTGGAAGAGGAAGGTCGTCTCTCTGACGTCGTCCGTCGCCTTTGTCAGATGACGGCCCATCACTGTGATTAAGTCAAGGCCTCTTAAGTTAATGGGACCTAAAGTTTCCAGGGCCAGCGGGATGAAGTCATGTGTGTCAAGAAGGGTCTGGTATTTTTGATTTTTTCTGTTGTCAGCTATTTCTGCTGCTGCTCCTGCTGTCACGGCCGTTGCCTGCAGGTAGGAAGGCGCTAGCGTGTCGACCACCGTTGCGTCCCACACGAGGTTTCGGCCCGCTCTCCATGGTATAAGCGTGGTGCCATCCGGTCTCTTACCATCCGAGCACAGCATGCCCCGTGGCTCCTTAACCGCTGGGAAACCGGCTTTGATAAGATTGCGATGGATCAGGTCGTTGATGGCGGCGTGTCTGGCCACTCGACCAAATCCCAGAGAGCAAGAGAGGCCGTGTGTTCCTCTAGCGGTAACCAGTGCGCCGCATGCGCAGACGTGAGGTTGGCATATGTTGGCCCCCAGACGAAGGCCAACCGCCACTCTGATGGCCTCATCGCTGAGCCTGAGGCCGCAGGATGTAATTGGCAGAGAATGCAGCCAATCGCTGGCGTGCTGGAAGGACACGGCTTTCAGGCGCGCCTGTTCGCTCAGCTCTGTGGTGGAAAGGAGTAGTTCCGAATGCTCTCTTAGAAGAATCGGGTTGTCCCATTTGGCTTGTATATTTGCTGGAGAGTATTCCGTCAACGACAACCCAGTTATTGTCTGCCAGTGCGTGGATAGGTTCGTGTAATGCAAATCCGGTTGACTGTCCAGTACGCATAAGATGTTTGACTGGAGCTCGGAGGTGCCCGCGGCTGATGCTAGAAAAGCGGGAAGTGCCAGCGATGACGCCCTTCGAATGCCCAGTCCGCCTAACCCAATGGGTAAGGTAGATTGTTGCCATTGCATGTCTGTAAAGTCTATATTTAGGATGTTCTGAAGGCCCTTCCTCAGGATTTGATCATATGTTACCAATCCTGGGTGATTCGCGCATGGTGCGCATCTCAGAGTGTGGATTAATTTGGGAGTGCCCAGCGAGTGTCTAAGAATCAGCAGGGCCTCCTGACGTGCTATTATGGTTAATCTAGCCAGAGCTCTGTCTAGCTCCTCCGCTCGTGATCCTAGGGCTTGTTTCAAGGCCGCGCCCGTGGACAACGGTGCTCCCAGCAGTGTTGCAGAGTCTGGATCGGTGTATCCAAAATGTCTGAAAGATCTGTGGTTGGTCAGTTGAGAGTCTTTAGCTATTAGTTCGCATTTCTCTCTGTTGAAAGTCAGGCCCAGACCTGCGCACTCCTCTTCTAGGGTCTCAATGTCTTCCGCTACTCCAGCCGTCAGTCCACCCAGAGAGATGTCATCGAGGTAGCCGAAGGCTAAGGGTGAAGATAGTTTGAGGAGTGTCGGTTGCAATGGCAAGCAGAATAGCAAAGGGCCCAATGGATCTCCCTGTTGTGGGCCAACTCCGGACTGTATGCTGTA
Organism: Aporrectodea caliginosa; assembly: GCA_020284085.1. Classification (NCBI taxonomy): domain Eukaryota; kingdom Metazoa; phylum Annelida; class Clitellata; order Crassiclitellata; family Lumbricidae; genus Aporrectodea; species Aporrectodea caliginosa. Next base: position 28,230 of record JACEVL010001366.1, read on the forward strand.
GGTACCAAATTTCAACTGAGATTCCTCCGCGTAAGACAGATAACAGTATGGTGCAATTTCTGGAATTAATTCATTGATTGCGGACATCATTCGAGCTCGACAAAGACTGTTAAAAGCGTTGGAGATGTCTAGTTTCACGAGAATGCAGTCTTTGTCCATAGTTTCCAGGAAACGACGTGTGGCATGGACTGCTGCTTCCACTCCACCCGGTGTCCCCACTCCTACTTGTCGTGGCGAAAGGTACGCTATTAACCTAGGTCAGTGTTATTTCTATTAACTGTAACTGTAACTGAAATAGCAAAATAACTGAAAAATGTCTTGCAGTTAACTGTAACTGTAACTGAAACTGAAAAATACTGAATAACTGAAACTGTAATAGTAACTGAAAAACGAAAACTGTATAACTGAAAAATAACAAAAGTTAACTGAAAAATAAAACATGAGTGTTTTTCTTACTTACATTTTGAATGGTAATCCTACTCTAGTCTACGGTCAGTTTTCTACACTCATTTCACTTCTGGTTTCTTTTCAGTTTTCTATGCTAGTTTCATTTCTGGTTCCTTTTCAGTTTTCTATGCTAGTTTCACTTCTGGTTCCTTTTCAGTTTTCTATGTTCGTTTCACTTCCGGTTCCTTTTCCTTTCGTTATGTTGTCGTTGGCACTAAACCGTAAATTCGTAAAACAATCCACGACTACGAGAATATTGTTTAAGCCAAGTAGTGGTCAAAAAGTAGAAAGTGGCGTGTGGAAACATTTTGTTTACGAAGCTGCAGACGACTAAAGTCGATGTTGTGTTCACACCGTAGCTGGCAAGGACGCTGCATCCCACGAGTGTGGCACGCTAATTGTCGGAACAGAGCAAGTGTTAATCTGGATCCGAACGTCGTGTTTTCCTTAAAGTAAACCGACAAAGCGTTAAATCGCATTGATTTGCAGCGTAAATATTTCTGGTAACTGCTCAGAATACTTGTGGTCAGTGTGTCATTAGTCATGATTTGTGAAAAAATAACTGATGCTATAACTGAAAAATAAAGAGAAATAACTGAAACTGTAACTGAAAAATAAATAAAAAATAACTGAAACTGAAAAATCTGATTTCAGTTAACTGTGACTATAACTTTAACTGAAAAATCATAAATTAGATAACTATAAATGTAACTGTAACTGAAAAACCATAACTGAAATAACACTGACCTAGGTACAGCGTAGGCGTTTGCACCCTTAGATGTCAACCTGCGCCAGAAGTAGCCGATTACAATTGGGCGCAGGCCACCCGATTTCTTGCGTAGGGCGAATAGAGTGCCGCCGAATAGCAGTGGTCGCAATGTCTCGTGGCAGGTGCCTTTCAGTAGCAAGTTGACAAAGGCAGTGATGGCTAAAACAAGAGCGGGACCAGCATCTGGCGAGTTGATCAGCTCCAGGACGTGCTGTGGGCGAAGTCCGTCCGGACCGCCCGCAGAGCCTGCTGGAAAAGTGCGGATAAGATTCCGGATTTCCGTCTCCGTGATTTGGATTGGTTGAGTGTCAGGCGGAGCTGGAATCGGAGGACTGTCCGGTGGAGGAGAGGGGTGTTTCGAACGCAGTTCAGCGTAGGTTTGCTGGCAGACTTGGGCCGGCACCTCTCCCGAACACAGTATTTTTGCGGCCGCCTTGATGCTTCCGTCCTCTAGTTTAGCCGCGACCGCCGCTGCGATGGATTGGTCGCTACTGAGCGTCTTCCTTTTGCTAATTGAACGAGCGGGTTGGTCCGGATCAAAAATCTCTTCGGCTTTGGTGTGCCAGTTGTTGAAAAATTCTGATGTTATTATTATTATTCTTATTATTATTATTATTATTCTTCTTCTTCTTATTATTATTATTATTATTATTATTATTATTATTATTATTATTATTATTATTATTATTATTATTATTATTATTATTATTATTATTATTATTATTATTATTATTATTATTGTTATGACTCATCGGTAGATGCGTCCAATTTTCCTTCAGCAACAAGCAGTGTCCTGTGGTTTGATCACTTGGCATCTAATACAGATCTTTAACCTTGTCTCATTCAACTCTCGACGCCAGTGGTTCCAAGACATTTTCAGAGAAAGTCATTTAGTTAACGTCACCTCGTTTAAATTTCACATCTTTTTCTTCCAGTTTAATCTCCCTGTTAATGACGAGCAAGGTGTCTTGTATTCAACCTCAGTGTTGCAACTGCTCTAATGTTAAGTTTTTAAAAATAGTTATAGGCCTATGTCAGTAGTGATTATCAGTGCCTTTTAAAATATCTTAGAAAAAACTGCGCTCATATTATCCAGACGAGGCACTCCCCCCCCCCAATAGAAGGCGTACGGCACCCCTGGGTACAGTGGGTGCCCTCACTGACCTGGCTCCACACTGGTATACGCCAATGCGAACTCGTGCTTTGGTATAGCCTTATCGTCAAGTCTTATTAGTATTCTCATTGGGCTGAGATGTCCATTGAATACAAAGTGCATTCAAGATTTCGTTCCACTACATTTCAGTGTATTACAATGTCATGTACAGTTGTAGGCCTACATACCTACGTCCTGTGTTCTACTCTCTATGCATATTATGATCTTTTTTATTATCCAATTGAAAATTTGTTGTTAAGCCATATAAAAGCCGAAGTTGCGTGTAATCATGCATGTTCAACAGCGTCTAGAATAGGCTAGGCCTACCGTTTCCGCTCCAACTGACTCGAGGCAGCATCCTACCGTTCTACACAAGTAACTGACGCCGCTTCGATTGTAGCAACTGCTGCGGTATTACCCCCCCCCCCCTAATCCGTGCCTGGGAAAATCCTTGAAAGTGTCTTCTTAACGAGGTTCTGGAAGCACCTTTTGCATTTGGAGCATATGGAACAGAGCTTTCTCACTCCTACATGGTTCAATATTTTAACGTTAAAGAGCCTGATTCAATCATAAAAGGAAGTGTATGGCAGCCATTGTGGATGGCATGTATAGATCTTAAGAGTACGATTCAGTAGACTGCACATCTGTCTTGAAGTTGCTACTCTCAACGTTGGATTCATGAAATACAACAGCACAACGAGTGTTCTGTACGTATTTAATGGCGTGGCTTCGATGTGGAGAGTCGGGCAGCAAACATGTACCAGACAAGTTCACGCCGCTGATGAACCTGATCATGGACCATACTTAGGCAGAAGGTACATGACCTTGAATTTGACGATGATGTTTTGCCGTGGAGACGGGAACGCTTCGGAAGGGGTTCATGACATGATGATGATGATGATGATGATGATGATGATGATGATGATGATGATGATGATGAATAGCTGCCATTATATTTGTTTTCCCATTTTCGAAATATTTGTTAGCCGAAGTACCACACTTTCAATATTATTGTTGGACGACGTTACCTGATGTCGTAATGTAAAGATTGTAATGTGATGATGCCTTAAAGCGGTGTTGATGATGTGACGCCTGGATCAGATGATGTGATGCGATGATTTATGTTGATGTCGTCGATGGTGAATTGTGTTACAGGAGCTGGAGACAGTTCTGGTTGCTGCTTTGGAAGAACTGGTTGCTCCAGAAGAAGAAGAAAATCAGGACAATCTTACTCATTCTATTCCCAATCATCTTGCTTCTATTTCTAGTCCCCTTTAGAAACATGTCGAAGCACAAACTTTTAGAGGCAAAGATCTACCCCAGCTTGTTCATAACTACGAACTTGGCAGAAGTTTGGAAAAATGAACGAAAAAAATCAATCCTAGCCTACGCTCCCAACACAACCCTCGTGGCGAGAATTATGAATAGAGCGGCGAACATCATGGGCGTCCAGATTACAAAAGGTGCGCCGTATTCCTATATCTTATGTTCATAACTTCATATTGCACAATGTTCAACAACACCAGCAACAACAGCAATAATAATAATAATGATTAATAATAATATTGACAATGATGATGATGATGATGATGATGATGATGATGATGATGATGATGATGATGATGATGATGATGATGATGATGATGATGATAAAATAATAATATTTGACCTTCCTTTCGGACCTGGGACAAAAACTAGGCACCATAACTGAAGATCCACGGGAAACATCTTTTTTGTTCCAACGTATCTCATTGACGATACAACGTTTTAATACAGTGGCCTTTGTTGGCACTGTCGCCGGCCAGGAGACAGATGAGTAGGGCCTTTCCAGACAATTTATTTTCTACAATCAGTAATATTGAAGTCGTTGAGGGATCCTGTATACCTCGGGGCATAAAAAATAATAATAACAACAACAACAACAACAACAACGACAACAACAATAATAATAATGATAATAATAATAATAATGTCTCGTACAACGTTCATAATAATAATAATAATAATAATAATAATAATAATAATAATAATAATAATAATAATAATAATAATAATAATAATAATAACGATTTCGACGAAGTCTCGAGAACTGGTCTGTGTAGCCTTCTCAATATCCACATGAGCGACGATCAATGGATCCAGGCATCTTTACCTGTGAGAAACGGTGGTCTGGGCATTCGTAGTGCCGTTATGCTGGCAACTTCCGCCTTTTTGGCATCAGCCGCTGGCACGCGAAGCCTTCAAGACCGACTGCTACACGAAGTCGCTGTAAAGCTCACAGATCCATTGGTAGAGGAGGCTACTGGTTCGTGGTCATCGAGATCGAACGCACCTCCTCCCGTCGAGCAGAAGGCTCATATACAAAGAGAATGGGACAGCAAACTAATCTCACTTGCACTTCAAGGCCTATCAGAAAGAGCGAGTGATTCTGCCGTTAAAGCCAGGTTGTTAGCCGTGCAATCGCCACACTCTGGAGACTGGCTTCATGCACTTCCAATTACGACAGCAGGATTACGGATGTCAGGAGAGGTCCTAAGAATCGCATCTGGTATCCGGCTGGGCACTGCTTTGTGTGAAAAACACACTTGCAAATGTGGTGTCATAGTGGAATCCAACGGTCATCATGGATTCTCGTGCATCAAAGGAGCCGGAAGACAACATCGACATGGCATGCTCAACGACGTTATTTGGCGAGCTTTCACCAGAGCCAAAATACCTGCCATCAAAGAGCCCAATGGCCTCTCCAGATCAGACGGCAAAAGGCCTGACGGAGTCACCATCATACCTTGGTACAGAGGTCGTTGCTTGGCATGGGATGTCACGGTGCCAGATACTTTCGCTGCATCCTACGAACATATAACATCGCAAAACGCAGGTGCGGCAGCGGAAAAGGCAGCTCGCAACAAGGAAACCAAGTATGCTGCTATCACACAATCACATCATTTCGTCCCTGTTGCAGTCGAAACTGCAGGAAGCTGGCACACAGAATCACTGCAGTTTGTTCAAGAACTAGGACGCAAGGTCTCAGCAGCGACAGGCGACCAGCGTGAGACCAGTCATCTTCTACAACGCTTATCAGTCGCCCTACAAATCGGAAACTCTCTATCTGTTTTAGCCACCGCGGACTGCAACAACAGTAGCCCAGGACTGAATGACGGCTTTTAAAATTATTGAAACAGCCATTTTTAATCAGTCTGTAATAAGTTTTTTGTTTTATGAAGAAATAAATTTGTCTATAATAATAATAATAATAATAATAATAATAATAATAATAATAATAATAATAATAATAATAATAATAATAATAGTAATAATAATAGTTTATTCAAACACAAATGAGAAACTACAATATGATTACTTGAAATAGTAGCAACACATGATAAGTTACACGGGAGTCGATTTCATAACTGTGGCAGCCTGTTAGGCACTGATCCATCCCATTACCACTCAGTTTACCATCGCCCACTAGGGAGTGGAAGTCTGAGTCAATTTTATGGGGCTAGCTGCTATCGAACCAGAGTCCTTTTGTTCTGCTTGTGTAGTACCATTCTACCATCACCCCGCCCCTCCATAATAACATAACAGCAATGCAAATAGTAAATGCTCTTGGCTATTTATGTGAGCCTTTCTGCTCCATTTAAGGATTTGTGGCCGTAGAAATCTTCGTTCGACTGCTCGGGGTGAATCAATTGTTCCTTTTGCATGCAACTCAACGATGCTGTATTGGCTGGGATCGCCGCTGAGTAGTTGTCTTGAAGAGGCTCTATATAAATGCTCTGAATGAATGAATGAATGAATACAAGTCTGGCTCTTGCCGATTGATTTCACTAAGCGCTACCGGCGATTGAGCCAATTTCCACCTTTCGTGTAACGTCGCCAAATATCGAGATATAGTATAAGTCTCTAAGATGTCATTGTAACATATTCTTCTGGCGCTGTTTTAGATGCAAAGTCCAGATATAAATGTACAAGAATGAACTATGAAGTGAGCTTTACCTTTTTGTTAAAGCATCTTTGCCGACATTTCCAGTAGAGTGCAGCGTGTTTCAATTATGGTAACAGATGACAATGTATGGTATGGTGTCGAATGACATTGTATGATAGGGTATCACATGTAGCCATGGGCCTACTTTTGAAAGCCTGCAACATACGTGTGGTGCTTCTGAAGATTGTCTTTCTTTCCCTGCCAGCGTGATCGTATAGGACCCACATTCCAATAAGGCACCCGTGCACAGCCAATTTGGGTCTCATCTAGTGTCCATGAATTGCTGGCAGGAATTTTTAAAAAGGTAAAATTAATTTTATCTTGCTTTGTCGTAGATTGGGGCTTTGCATCTGAAAAAGAGCTGATAGAACGTGCGGCGATGGACGAAGACATTTTTGGCGCAATCGTCTTCGATAAGAGTGAATGGGTCACTCTTCCGATGAATATCATCTCCTACAAGATCCGTCTGCGATCAGACGAAGCTGATTGGGGAGATAAGAGAAAGAAGGTCGATTGGGAAACAGACGCCGTGTTCTCTGTCCGAATTATACCCGGACCGCAGATGGGTCTAGAGATTGGTATTTTTATTTTTAGATTATAACTAATTATCAACATATTTTTTCTTAATTTGTTCTGATATATAAAGAAAAAGCAATCTCTTTTAACAGGACTACTCTGCAAAAATCATCTCATGTCAATATCGAATAGTTACACGAATACAACAATCCACAAATCGGGCTCATACATAATAATAATAATAATCATGTTATCCTCGTTGTCGGAGTGGTGCCCCGAACTCTGCCTACTGTCATCTAGCATACGCAGAACCATCCAGCTTGAAGTACGGTAACTTCACTCTACACTCGCAGGAAGGCCCGCAACAAGGAGACCCACTAGGTCCGGTTCTCTTTTGCCTACCGTTCCAAGAAGTTCTTACTCACTTACAATCGCCGCTAGCCTTTGGTTATTTAGATGATCTCACCGTGGGCGGCGGGTACGAGAAAGTGTGCGAGGACGTTGTGGCAATAAAGGAAAGATGCGCACGTTTGGGCTTATCGATCAACAGCTCAAAATGCGAAGTAATATCCAAGGACGCAAATATCGACCTACCAGAACCGGTGAACCAATTCCTGCGCGTAGATCCATCATCAGCAGAGCTGCTAGGCGCACCTCTATCTCCACGTGAGGCCCTCAACGATACTTTTCAATCGTATCGAGTTTGGCAAGTACTATGAAAAAGCTGGAGCAGATACCAAGACAAGACGCACTCCTGATACTACGATGTTCAATTGGGGCTCCGAGGCTCATATACATTCTCCGCTGCACGCCTTGTCATGACCACCCGGGCCTCATGAAATTCGACGCGGGATTACGAGCTGGCACCGAGAGCATTCTTAACATCGCTCTCTCTCTGACGATCAGTGGTTACTCACATCCATGCCTATCAGGATGGGCGGACTGGGAATAAGAAGAGCATCTTCGTTGGCACTTCCAGCTTTTTTAGCCTCAGCACGTTGAAAGATCTCAACTATCACCCAATAAATAAATTAAAGAGAATCTGGACAAGTAATTAGCATGGACAAATCTGCACGAGTCGGCGAACAATGCACTAGACCGGGCTCGTCTCTTGGCCTCTCAGGCACCACACGCGGGAGATTGGTTGCTAGCGCCTCCGGTTACTGCATTGGGACTCCGCTTAACTGACGAAGTGATACGGATCGCGGTTGGAATGCGACTCGGGACGACACTGTGCGAACCTCATATGTGTCACTGTGGTGACAGAGTCGACGCCAGAGGACTCCACGGTCTGGCCTGCAGAAAAACGCTGGCAGACATCAACGGCACAACATCCTGAACGATATAATATGCAGACTTGTACCCAAGACAATAAACTCGAGACCGAGACAGTGGGGTCCGAGACCGAGACCGAGACAGTGGGGTCCGAGACCGAGACGATACACCAGGTCCGAGACAGTTCAAACCGAGTGAAATGCACATTGGACCCAAGTCTAGAAACAATTTTTCTCAACTTTTGAAGTCTAATACCAGGGTCAAGTCACTGAAATCAGCCGATCATCTGAATTGTATAAACTATAGAGAAATTAAATATTTCAGCCATTCTGAAACCTTCTAAATGATTCTAAAACTTAAACCAGCAAAATTCCATATAGGCCTATTAGCGATTTAGCGACATAAGTTACATCACTCACCTTGAGAAACTAGATGTTGTTCCAAGCGTTTCGCTTATGTCGGCTTTACACAAACGGCGAACGGCATGCCATTTATTTTGTTTTTCATTGATTTCAAACTGCGTGAATGCAAATTTCACTAGTTCAGGTTCTTTATGAGACATTTTAAGATATTTGGAAATTTTGGACTGAAAGTGTAAACTTAAGACTGCTTTTTTCAATACTCTTAAATCTTAATAACAGGGACACCGCTTTTTAAAACTTCCTGTCTGTTTCGGACTTCCGATTAACGAGTTATCCGTTCGACACAAGACAATTTTATAGCGCAATACTGTACGAAGCTCCGAATAAAATAGTTTGTACGAGAACTTTGGAGACCGCTTCTACAAGAGAACAAGACTTTCGCTTCGAGACAGTTTCCAAAAGTCAAGAAATGGTCTCGAGACCGAGACAGTGGGGTCCGAGACCGAGACGTCGAAAAATCAGTCTCGAGACGGAGACAGTGTCTCGAGACAATCAACTCTGATAATATGGCGATCGTTCGGAAGAGCAAACATCCCTTATGAGAAAGAACCGTTGGGCTTCACCAGAGAAGATGGTAAATAACCGGACGGCGTGACACTCATCCCGTGGTCATGCGGAAGATGCCTCACCTGGGATGTGACAGTTTCGGACACATTTGCAAAGTCACATCTGGCAACAACAGCAACCGAAGCGGGCGAGGCCGCAAACCGGGCAGCCGCCGCCAAGAGATTGAAATACGCCACAATCAATCAATCAATCAATCAATCAATCAATCAATCAATCAATCAATCAATCAATCAATCAATCAATCAATCAATCAATCAATCAATCAATCAATCAATCAATCAATCAATCAATCAATCAATCAATCAATCAATCAATCAATCAATCAATCAATCAATCAATCAATCAATCAATCAATCAATCAATCAATCAATCAATCAATCAATCAATCAATCAATCAATCAATCAATCAATCAATAACTTTATTGCATCAACTGCAGCAACTGAACATCAGAGTTTAACAAACAATGCATCATAAACAAAAAAGTTAACATAATATGCTCATACATCGAGAGCGGTGTCAGTTGAGGCAAATGGTGTCCCCGAAGGGACCGAAGGTCCCGCTAGTCGGGGATACCCAACAGTGTCTGGCAAAAGGTCCTTTGATGGTTCTTCTAACATTATGTGTTATTTTATATTAATCTCCTTAATTAACCTAGTCTAGCTTAACTAGTAGTCTCTCCACCTAATCATATTACATGGGAGAGTTGATGCGTATTCCCGCTCCGTGCCGAGTGACTCTCCCCACCCCAACCCCCGAACACATTCTTTAGTGGCGGTTGCACGTGGAGTCCAGCGGTGCTTGGAGCTCAGATTCACCCTCGAAACAAGCTACCTTCCAAAGACTCTCGGTAGCTGTCCATCGCGGGAACGCCATCTGTTTTTCCTCGACCTTGCCATAATAATAATAATAATAGCAGTGGCATTAGTATGGTAGCAGAATGAGTATTGGTCGTGTTAGTAGTAGGCCTAAGTCTGTAGTAGCGGTGGTAGTGGTGGTACTTGTAGTAATAGCAACAGCACCAGTAGTCACAGTGATAATCCCAACCTGCATAGAAGGTGGCAATAATATAAAGCGGTGACACATACGTTGTAGAATATCAATTCAAGGGTTTTCTGGCGATTCAGAAGGCCGTTGATCTGAGTCTAATTGCTGAAGTGAACCGGAGTTTCGACCCAACAGCAACGAACGTAACGACTCAGCTGAAGCAATATCCGTATCCTCCATACTACTCAGATCCGCTGACTTTTGTCATCAAAACCTTCTTACCATTGTTAATTCTGCTCAGCTTCATCATTATTGCTCCAACAATCTGTCAGGAAATTGTGCTCGAGAAGGAAAACAAGTTCAAGGTACAATCACACGCATCATTGTGAACTGACATTGTTACATTTGCGTGACGAATAGAACCACATACTACTACTGTCACTGCCTCTGCTACTGCTGCTGCAACTACTACTACTACTACTACTACTACTACTACTACTACTACTACTACTACTACTACTACTACTACTACTACTACTACTACTACTACTACTACTACTACTACTACTACTACTACTACTACTACTACTACCACTACTACTACTACTACTACTACTACTACTACTACTACTACTACTACTACTACTACTACCACTACTACTACTACTACTACTACTACTACTACTACTACCACTACTACTACCACTACCACTACTACTACTACTACTACTACCACTACCACTACCACTCCACCACCTCCACTACCACCCACCACCACCACCACTCACTACACCACTCACTACTACTACCACTACTACTACAACTACCACTACTACCACTACTACCACTACTACTACCACTACTACTACTACTACTACTACTCACTACTACTACCACTACCACACCACCACCACCACCACCACCACCACCACCACCACCACCACCACCACCACCACCACTACTACTACTACTACTACTACTACTACTACCACTACTACTACTACTACTACTACTACTCACTACTACTAATACTACCACTAATCACTACTACTACCACCACCACCACCACTACTACCACCTCCACCACGACCACCACCACCACCACCTACCACTACTACTCACTACTACTACCACTACTACTACTACTACTACCACTACCACTACTACTACTACTACTACTACCACTATTACTACCACTACCACTACTACTACTACTACCACTACCACTCACCACCACAACCAATACCACCACCACTACCACCACCACCACCACCACCACCACCACCACTACTACTACTACTACTACTACTACTACTACTACTACTACCACCACCACCTCACCACCACCACCACTGCCACTACTACCACCACTACTACCACCACTACTACTACTACTACCACTACTCACTACCACCACCACCACCACTACCACTACTACTACTACTACTACTACTACTACTACTACTACTACTACTACTACTACTACTACTACTACTACTACTACTACTACTACTACTACTACTACTACTACTACTACTACTACTACTATTACTACTTATAATAATAATAATAATTATAATAATGACAATAAATTTTTTAGTTAAACTTTAACTGTTTTTCAACTAAAATAAAATAGTTCAACTAAAGTTGGCAACTGATTGTGTAAATAAGTTAATTAAACTAAAACTAGTTTCTCAGACTTTTTCCGACTTTTTCACAAACTTTTTCGCAGATATGTTTTCAATTACAGAGGTTAAGTGAAGTGCAATAATGCAGAGCGTCAAATTTCAATTTCAAACTATGTAATGTGTACTAGACTAATAGTCCTACTACATTTCTACCAAAACCATGAAGAAAGTTGCAAACGATGACGCATCGTGCAATGCAATGCAGTTCACTTGATTTGAGTAATAAAACCAGTTATTCATGACAATCATTGCGGAAGATAGTTGCGCAGTTGCTGATTTTGTTAGTTAAACTTTTTAATTATAAACGAGAAAATATTAGTTAAACTATGGTTTGACCTAAACTATTTTTTTAGTAAAACTTTACCTTTAACTAAAAAAATTAGGCTTAAATAAAAGTCAACTTTTTAATTGACTTTTGCCCATCACTGATACTATTAGAGGTCTCCAGGGTATGACAAACACTCGCTTTGGGATAAAAATATAAATTGTAAAAGAATAATATACCAAAACAAAAGCATAGAAACTTTGCAGATCTCATCGGATTCCGTAGAACCGACAGCACAACATATTCAGCAAAAGCGACATGCACATTGCACAACCTTTAGCAACTCTGTCGGTCGTATAAGACTCGAAAAAGACGGCTAACTTCAAAACTTTTTTGTAAAGTTATTTTCAAAATAGTTTTAAACAGTATTTTGGAGAACTCAAAAACTTTTTCAAAATACTTTTCCAAAAAAACTTTTCCAAAATACTTTTCTAGAGTACTTTTCAAATATAAATTTTACAAACCTTCTGCCAAAATAATAATTTTAATGTCATAAGACTTAAGACCTCGAGACGGCTAACTTCAAAACTTTTTTGTAAAGTTATTTTCAAAATAGTTTTAAACAGTATTTTGGAGAATTCAAAAACTTTTTCAAAATACTTTTCCAAAAAAACTTTTCCAAAATACTTTTCTAGAGTACTTTTCAAATATAAATTTTACAAACCTTCTGCCAAAATAATAATTTTAATGTCATAAGACTTAAGACCTCGACTAGAACGTGACATTTCTGGTCACACCAACTACTTTTAATTGTGAGTTTGTTGTATCAGGATATGTATAGCAGGGTTTTTGCTTGTCCTATTTTGTTTACATTATACACCACACCACTAGGAACACTGCTGGATAATCATTTGCTGGGATATCGGTTCCGTGTTGATCATAAAACGAGAATTCGTGACTTGAAGCTTTAGTATTCGTAAATATTCGTGAATATTAAGACATTTCGAATATTCGTAAATATTCGCTGATGACGCAGTGCCGGTATCACGAAATAAAGTATCCGTCCTGAGACTATCCGGGGATGTATGAATTTATCCCCCGGATGGAATAAACCGGTTTAGAGTATCCTGTGGGATGAACCATTCTATCCCCCTTCGTCATACGCATCACGATAGCCTCGACGAATTTCCAGTCAAAATCACCAAAAGCGAAGTAAATTGATTTCAGGTCGACGTACAAACTAAAGATACGCAATTCAAAGATTTCATGTGTACAATAAATCCAAACAGTACGACCGAATACACTTAGAAACCGCCAATAATGTAAATTAAAGCAAATACTCTATTTCGCTAAGGGGGATACGCATGTATGGGGAATGGGATACTCTATTTCGTGACACCGGCCCTAGTATATTGCGGGCACTTTGCAGAGTGACTGTACGGGACCCATGACACAAGTCAAATTGTTTTTCATTGTTAATCATTAGGCATATAATATACATTATATATACACACGTAGGCCTATGTGTGCTAAATAATAAACCATAAAAATAAAATCCTCGAAAATCTAAAAGAAATAATAGACCCTATAAAATAATTAAGAAAGGTACCTTACACAGTCGCGTAGGCTACATCAGTGGTTTGAAACTTTTTGGACCAGAGACCGTTACTTTTTTCAAGTTTTGCTCGCGGACACAAGTATTCAAGATGTAAAATTTCTCACTTAAAATTTAAGCAAAGTATCACTATTTCTAGGTGCAGAATTGGTAATCATTTCTGCACCCAATGTTATCTTTTTGCGACAACATATAATATTATGTCAAAAAATAAAAGTCAAATGGTTTAAATTTGGTACCATTTGACTTTTATTTTTTGACAAAAGAGAAGATTTCATTGAAACCATAACATTATTATTATGGTGTCTTGTTCATGTTAATTTTCTGTGACACTTTCGGGCCCTCACAATCGGGGCTCCGAAAATATCACAGGTTTTACTGTGAGATTTTCGAGCCTCCCCACCAATAGGGACCCGAAAATGTCACATAAAATGTCGCAGAAAATTATTAAGTTTGTACCATTTTACTTTAATTTTTTAATTTTTGACAAAAGAGAAGATTTAATTGAAACCATAATTAGGCCTATTATTATCAGGGTGCGACCGTACGTTGAGTCCCATAATAAAATACGCGTATCATACGTATTTTAATCCCCGAATGTAAAATACGCGTATTATACGTAAAAATACGTTGACTTAGAAACAATTTAACCCTGGGTACCAATGGGGTTATTACGACCCCCTCTAGGTTTTTTGCTTAGAAAACTTGTTCCATGTGGAATATAATTTTGATAATTTAGGTAGCTGTAGCAGGATCTTTTGCGCACATTTTGAGGTAAACATCATTGTGATATCTTATGCCATTCAAAAGTTACACCCGATATACCAGAGGTACCACCAGGGGGGGTTGATACGACCCCTTAGTTTTTCGTCTATAGTGTACTC
>JACEVL010001367.1:0-43511 GCA_020284085.1 Aporrectodea caliginosa
TCCGACCAGCATGCCAAAAGATATCATCCGACGCCCGTAAACTTACGCACTCCGATACTAAATATTCGCCAAAAATGCTTGTCACGGGAAACTGACAACTTTAAAGTGAACGATGCAATGGTTTGGGATGATGTTTGGGACGCGTATTCAGCGATATGGGGTATTTCGCGTGATACAGGTCCGTATTCACTTAACTTGAATTTATTTACATTTTAATCAGATTGTAGCTCACTCAGCAATAGAATAATCAGTAAATAGATCTACTCACACATGAAACGACTGTGGTGCTCCTTTAATTTGCTGATTAGAACAGTTTATAGCCGCGCACGAAGGCATCTTCGGTCAACAAGCGATTTCAACGAGCTGCCATCTTGCTACACCGAGCTCGTTGACCGCATATCTCAAGCCCGCATGCGCAATCCAGTTCTAAATATAGATATCGATGGTTGTGCTAATTAAAATGTTTAAACTCTGATCAGTTCTATATCTAAATAATCCTAAAGAACTAAAGTGAACTTCAACAGGTTATGGGCCCAGGCCGACTTGTAAAGAACTGTTTACTGCGTGTCGACTAATATTTTTCGAGATTTATCGTTTTTTATCAGTGTCGACAGAAGCTGTTTTTATTGTGTTCTTTGTACCGCGTGTTCATTCCGACATGTCGTCATTAGAAGAATTACAACTGCAAATGCAGCAAATTCAGACGGAGATTAGCCTAAAAAACATTCGAGCAACTTCAAGTTCACTTGGAGGGTTATCTGAAGCGAAACATCTTGATGGAAAGAATTATGGTGATTGGAAGTTCTGGATGCAAAATTTCTTGATAGACGCTGGTCTATGGTGTTGCATTTTGCCAAAAGAAGGTCAGTCTGTTGATCCGGATTTGGACTTACGAGCGTTAGCCAAAATCAATCTCAGTCTAAAGCCTTGCGCGGCAAAAATCACAAAGAAATGCCAAACTGCAAAAATTGCTTGGGATGCATTGAGAGGTGAATATGAAAGCACTGCTTTGGTTCGCCTAATTGGTTTATATTCGAGTTTGTTCAAGACACGTTTCGAAAATTTTCTTTCGATGCAACAGTATGTTGATCACATTTTATCAATTGCTGAACAGTTAGAGTCGATTGGTCAACCCTTTCCGGAGAATGTTGTGGGAGGTATAATACTTGGTGGCCTTCCTGACCAATTTCAGCCTCTGATATTGGGTATTCAAGGGTCAAAACAAGACACAACAGTGGAGTTTGTAAAAGGTCTTTTGCTACAAGATGGCATTAAGAATATTGGAGCAAGTGCAAGTGCAAGTGCAAGTGCAACTCAGTCTGCCTTCTCCATGCCCAGACTCCAAAAGAAGGGTAAACCAAAAGGACCAAGATGTTTTGAATGCAATCAGTATGGGCATACTCGTCCACAGTGCGATCAATACAAATCTTCAAAAAGGATCAGTGCTAAACAAAATAAACCTTTTTTTAGTGCACATGTTGGTGCCTTGTCAGCACACACGAATTTTTCTGTTTCATCAGAGAATTCCACCACTTCGACAGGTGATGACTGGTACCTTGATTCTGGTGCTACAGTACATCTAACATCGAGACTTGACTGGTTTGAGAGTTTTACTCCTAATGATAGTCAACAGGTTGGAATTGCAAATGGAACTAAATTGAAAAGTACTGGAACAGGGAACATATCCATTCCATTGTCGTCAAAAGAAACAATGACTGCCTTTGATGTGGTTCATGCTCCAGATTTAACAATCAATCTTTTAGCAGTTCACAAGATAGCAAAGGAAGGTAAAACTGTTTTGTTTGACGAACAGGGTTGTCGTATAATCAACCAACAGTTGAAGGTCAATTCAAAGAATGTCATTGCTACTGCCACAGCAGTTAATGGACTATATTGCCTGGATCGCCAGAAATCACATTCGTTTGCAGTAATGTCAACAAGCGTTGTAAACTTGTGGCATCGTCGTCTTGGACATCTTAATCGTCCTTCGATGCGTCTGTTGCAAATTAAGATGTCGTCTGGGGTTCAATTAGACGAAGTCTCAAGCATTCCTTGTGAAGCATGTGTGAAAGGCAAACAGCATCGGAAACCATTTAAGAAAACAGGAGTCAAACGTGCAGAACACGTTCTGGGGCTTATTCATTCTGATCTTTGTGGTCCTATGCAAGTATCATCTGTTGGTGGTGCACGGTATTTTCTTACCTTCACTGATGATTTCACACGACACTCGGTTGTCTATTTTCTGAAGTCAAAGACAGAGGTTGTCGATAAGTTCAAGGAATACAAAGCACTTGTTGAAAACCAGACTGGTGCACGTATTAAAGCTATACGGACAGACAATGGTACAGAATATGTCAATAATGCTTTTTTGACCATTCTACGAAGCTGCGGAATTCGACATGAGACGACGATTCCATATTCTCCAGAACAGAATGGAATCGCAGAGCGTCTAAATAGAACTTTGGTGGAAAGGGCTCGATCCATGATAATGGAATCCAATGTAAGCACAGACTTTTGGGCAGAAGCAGTTAACACTGCCAACTACCTGAAGAATCGCTCACCCACAAAAGCTCTACCAAACATGACACCTGAAGAGGCATGGACGGGAAGAAAACCTGATCTTAGTCATCTTCGTGTTTTTGGATGCAAAGCCTTGGCAAAAATTTCTGGAAATTCTCGCAGAAAATGGGACTCAAAGTCAAAGGAGTATATCTTTGTTGGTTATTCAGAAGGCACCACAGGATACAGACTTCTTCATCCATTTACCAAGAAACTCACTCAATCAAGGGATGTTGTTTTCTTCGAATCTCAGTTCTCAGTTCGACAGATATCTTCATTCGATCCTTTCCCAGTTATTTCTGATGACAGTATTGTTTCTCCTACAGACTCTTTGATACCTCCTCAACAGCAGTTCCAGTTAATCCAGGCTCCTGTTGAAGTGGGGGAGTCTACCAGTACAAAGACTAACATTACTGATGGCGCATGCACTGAAAATGAAGAGTTGAGAGATTCCAATGTTGATTTCGTTGATGATACAACAGCAGATATTCCACTGAGCAATGCAAATATTTCTGAGGATGATGGACGGCCAAAAAGAACTCATGTTCCGAATAAGAGGATATTTAATGAGGACTTTGTGGTAAATCAAGCTACCTTATGCAGAAACATCGATCCGTTAACAGTTGAACAAGCCCTCGGTTCTAAGAATGCAGATGATTGGAAACAAGCCATGGAAGAAGAAATCAAGGCACATGTTGAAAATCATACATGGACATTCTCTGATGTACCTGATGGTAGGAAAGCTATAAAATGTAAATGGGTGTTCAAAACGAAACTGAAAGTAGATGGTACAGTTGAACGTTACAAAGCTCGTTTGGTGGCTAAAGGCTGTTCACAAAAGCCAGGCATTGATTATGAGGAAACCTACGCACCTGTTGTACGTTACACATCCATCCGTTTTCTAATGGCACTTGCAGCAAAGTATGACTTGGACATCGATCAAATGGATGTCACAACGGCATTCTTGAATCCTGAATTAGAAGAAGAAGTTTACATGGAGTTACCAAGTGGTTATCGGCTAAATAATCGAACTTGTCGGTTGAATAAGTCAATTTATGGCCTGAAACAAGCCAGCCGAGCTTGGAACAAGAAACTAGACAAGTTGCTGAAAGATCTTGGATTTCTGCAGTCAAATTTCGACACATGTATTTATTACAAGAATGAAAATGGAAAGATCTTAATCATTGCTGTGTATGTGGATGATCTCTTGATTTTCTCGAACAATAAGAAAGAGAAACAGAAACTGAAAGTGGATCTGATGAAACGTCTTAAGATGAAAGATTTGGGAGAAGCGCATTATTGTGTAGGCATACATATTCAGAGAGATCGTGAAAAGGGAACAATTTCACTTGATCAAGAGAAATATATTGAAGAAATGCTGATTCGTTTCAATATGAATGAGTGTAATGGTGTATCAACTCCACTTGATCCAAACCAAGACTTGTTCGGGGAAGAACTTCTTCCAAACAGTCAAGCTGAAAAGGAAGATATGCTGAAGGTTCCTTTTCAAGAAGCGGTTGGGAGCTTAATGTTTGCAGCACAAGCTACAAGACCAGACATTACGTTTGCAGTGGGGGTCATGAGTAGATTCAACAACAACTATGGCCAAGCCCATTGGGTTGCAGTTAAAAGAATCTTTAGATATCTAAGACAAACTGCAAGCTTAAAGTTGATATACAGGAAAAATGATGAAGATGTAGCTGGATTCAGTGATTCTGATTGGGGTGGAGACAAAAGGGATCTAAAATCAACTACAGGATACATTTTTGTGTTGAGTGGTGCGGCAATTAGTTGGAACTCTAAGAAACAGCCAACTGTTGCAAAGTCAACCACTGAAGCAGAATATATGGCTCTGAGCATGGCTGCTGCAGAAGCTGTATGGTTGAAGGGACTTCATCAAGAACTAGTTCCTCAAGCCTCTAGTGTTGTGAAGATCTTCTGTGACAACAAAGGTGCAATTGATCTCGCAAGAAATCCTGGATATCGAGCCAAGACCAAGCACATTGCTATCCAACATCATTTTATTAGAGATAGAATCACTGTTGGAGATATATGTGTTGAACAGATAGCTACAACAGACATGGTTGCTGACTGTCTGACAAAGGGACTGTTTAAAGATGTACATGCAAAATGCATCTTAGGCATGGGGTTTCTGAAATAAGACTCTGATCTGTTTTAGAATGTGTGTAAAGTGGGGGTGTTGGAATTAAGCCTGTGTTATACACATTCTGGACAATAGGTGGTGTGCTAAGAGGACTCTTTAGTACTCTATGTACTCTACTTCCGGTTTACGTTCTTCCTTGCTCGTTGTGCTAATTAAAATGTTTAAACTCTGATCAGTTCTATATCTAAATAATCCTAAAGAACTAAAGTGAACTTCAACACTTACACAAAAAACAATTTTTCACGCCTGATTTTGCGCCCCCGTCCTGCGCCCCCTCGTTACGCCACTGGTTACCTTAGCTTACCTTCTTGACGTGAAAAGGTGCTATAGAAACCATTGTACATTATGATGTGTATCTGAATGGTTTGAGCATTTGTCTTGCAATTTGGAGAGTAGTTTTTGTGTCTCCCCTCAGGCGGTTACTGTGTACACTGTATAGGGCTATATATATATATATATATACATGTAAGTAATCTCCCAATTTCCAAAGCGCTACTTTAAAAGTTAAGTGAAGGACGCCATCAGCTGTAATGAGTACACCGACCGTACACTGTCAGTGGAAAGATCATGCGGCCAGGGAGAAGTCTGGCTACCCGCCAGATTATTAATGAGCGCTCCGTCAAGGCAGATGTGTTGTCCAACGACACCAAGTACTAAGAAAGCTCGTGTTTTCCAATGAAGTTAGTTGTGGTCCTCGTTTTGCCGCTTAAACCTTCTTTGTGTATTTCTATTATAATTCCGCGAACCGTAGCTGTTAAGTTTATTTTCGTCTACAGTGGCGGCGCCAGGGGGATAGGGGGGGCTTAGCCCCCGTGGCTTAGCCCCTAACTGCGGCTCAGCCCCCAAGTGGGAAATCACTGCAAATCACAGGGAGGAGGGGACAAAAGAGAAGGGCTTGGAGCTTTAGCCCCCAAACCTGAAATCCTGGCGCCTTCACTGTTCGTCTATTGTCGTAAGTATTTTTAATATAATTTCGCCAAACGAAATAGTAAATTTATATTTTAGTATGTGGTTTTTAAATGTTTACCAACGAGATATATTAAATAAAATTAATATATATAAATATATATTCTCTATTATTTATTTACAGCTGCATATATATTATATATATATTATATATATTATTATATAATGTTATATTATACATTGCAATTATGTTAACCCAGCACTTTGCGTCACATAAATATTTGTTAGCATTGTCAACGTCACTATCGTTTATGACGTAGGTCGCTTTCAAGTCAATTTCGGTACGCAAATTTTACCATAATTATTATTATTGCTTGATTTTACGTCGCTTTCTGCTGTTCTTAATTAGCTAGGCCCTATGAGCCCTATAATTAGAATTAATTATTTGTCGACATAGACATAATGTATTTAGCATTTGTACATTTTTTTGTTATAGTGAATTTCTCTCTTGTGAATGAATAATTTGATCCTGTTTTCGTGGGGGTCATGGCCATTTCGTGGGATATTTGCTGATTGCATTTAGGTAGCACACATTTATAATTATCTCACAGCACACGCATAGCCGGTTAAACTGTAGGCCTAGTTGTTTAATAATAATAATAATAATAATAATAATAATAATAATAATAATAATAATAATAATAATAATAATAATAATACCGCGGACTGCAACAACAGTAGCCCAGGACTGAATGACGGCTTATAAAATTATTGAAACAGCCATTTTTAATCAGTCTGTAAAAAAATTAAAATAAATAATAATAATAATAATAATAATAATAATAATAATAATAATAATAATAATAATAATAATAATAATAATATGTATAGAAATGCTTATGTCATGCTGTGTTTTCTTCCAAGTGCTGTTTAGTGCCGCCCCAATAAGCCCTTGTAAATAGTGTTAAAAACAGTTTTTATTTTGAAGTTTTCCTTTCTCGTCAGATTTTGCAAACTCGTTTTCATGATGTGTACCTCCGTTGGTTGAGAACGAGGGTTTTGAGGGTTTCTCTGTGGAAACGCTGTGCAGTTTTATTTGCTTCAGTTGATTAAGACTTTACTGTTAAATTACTATTAATACTTTGTTGTATTAAATATAATAAAATAAATATATATATAATTATATATATTAAATAAAATGACATCGTTCATATAATTATATAATATACCCTTTTCAGTTTATTTAATATTATATATATATATATATATATATATATATATATATATATATATATATATATATATATATATATATATATATATATATATATATATATAGGCTATATATTTCATAAACTGAAAGGTTTACCTCTTATTTCCTTTCTTTTTCTCTCCAGCTGCTTTTTGAATACTGTCCTTATATATACTATAGATATATATATATATATATATATATATATATATATCTCCGATTACAACTATTATTTTTTTATCAACTATATTAGCTAAGAATCCGTATTTAGATCCTTTAAATAGGGGTTTGACAGCTGCAACAAATTCCGACCCCGCCACTACCCGTACTTTGTAATGTGATGAGGTGTGGCGTAATGTGATATGGTGTAATATGGTGCAATGTAGCCTAATGTGAAATGATAAGATATAATGTCATTCATTCATTCAATCAATCATTCATTGCAAGAATTGTGATGAATCAGAACTCTTTACATGAAGAATTTTCATGTGATGTAATGTGATGTGATGTAATGCGATATCATGTGATGTAATAAAACACCTGTGTTATGTAATGTGATGTAATGTGATATAATATTAATGTAATGTGGTGCAATCAGTGGCGGCGCCAGAGGAGATAGGGGCTTAGCCCCTCTAACTGCGGCTCAGCCCCAAAGTGCGAAATCACTGCAAATCACAGGGGAGGAGGGGACAAAAGGGAAGGGCTTGGAGTTTTAGCCCCCTCCCAACCTGAAATCCTGGCGCCTCCACTGGATGCAATGTGATGTAAGTCCAATATTTTCACATGTGCTGATGACATAACCTTCTTCCAGGGCCTACTATCCCCCCCTGTGAGGTGGAAGCAATCCCCCCTTCGTCGCCACGATTTAAAAATTTTAATATTTTTTCCAGGAAATTTTTATAAAACTACTCCTAAAATTTTCTGATGACCTTTTTTTTTTGCTTTTTCCCCCCTGGGAGGAAACTTTTTCCCCCCTAGACGAACTTTTCCCCTGGGAGGCAAATTTTTCCCCCTCTGGCACCAATTGGAAGCAGTCTGCTTCCATCCCCCCATGGCGTAGTAGGCCCTGCCTTCTTCTGCCTGACATCACATTAAAATTCTTCAACTGTCCAGCTTAGAACTTGACAAATTTATTGTATAGACCTAGCGCATTTGTAGCAATAAATTGGGCGTAGTGACAATGGCGTTAACTGCGTTAAAAATTATTTATCGCGTTAATTAATTAACGCATTAATCGCGTTAATAACGCGTTAAATGCCCAGCCCTAATTAATACCTAGCATATTGCATTAATGGTGCAGTTGAATATTTTATATTATCTATAACTGTAGCCTACTCATGAAGAGGTCTGAGGTAATTTATTTAAAATACGATTGCAGGTCAGTAAGTTAATTGCCATTATTTGTGTTCCAAGAAAGTAAGAAAATAGTGAAAACATTAATAATGCACAGAAGCAGCTTTGAAAGGCTTTTTTAAACCGTCGAAGGACAAAATAAACTTGGAAGTTTTAGATGAGAAACGATTTACATTGTCTTTAGACTAACTAAATTGTCATCTTCAGATAAGATAATATAGAATAATTATTCTTAAATAAATAGTGCTTTACAGATTAATGAATGACTCAATAAATAGATAAATTAAAATACCAAACATTCCATTGCAACTTCAATTTGTAGCTATGGAAGTAAAGGTTACAGAAATAAATGAATGAATACATAAGTTATTACGTCAGTTTGTGGCTATGAATGTTGCAAATACACGATATCTTCTCAGAAGAGTAGCAAGAAATAATTTAAAACTGGAAAAGGCAATTTTTCGATTAAGATCTTCGAAGATTATGTTAGCCGTGATGAAGCACAGATTGTTCGTTAACCTGTCAGAATTCCTCTTATTGGTCCTTTGGACCTTTGCCTTCATCTTTCGATTCTGATTTTCCTGTGGGATAGTGCGACTGGCCTGGAGGACATACGCCGAAGATTTTGAGGAGGCACAATCCTGGAGTTTCTTCTTCGGAGGAATCACCAGATGAATTTTCATCAGATGAATCATATCGCGGAACTGGTGCATGTGCGGCAGGTGCATATGGTCGTGCGGCTGATTCTGCAGCTGCCCAAGTTATGCAACACAAAGAATAGGATTAATGCATCAGTGTGATAATTATGTGGGCCTAATATAACCATTTTTCAAATTAAGGTAATAATAATAATAATAATAATAATAATAATAATAATAATAATAATAATAATAATAATAATAATAATAAGACGATTTATATAGCGCCGTAGCACAGCCGAGACCGAAGGAAAGGGCGCTGTACATGAGTTCAACAACTCAATCACAGTCATATGATTGTTTAAACAGGTAAACTATAGAGTATACATCCTTCAGGCTCGAATTAGTCCCTCCCAGCGGAGGAGTCAGCCACTCGGATCCTTCTTCTCCACTTGTTTCTATCACCAGTATCTTCTCTCTTCAATCTCAGAGACTTCAGATCTTGTTGTATCATGTCTCCCCATCTCTTCTTCTGCCGTCCCCGACTGCGGCGTCCGGTGAGTCGGTGACCTCTGCTGTCATAATTCTTTAGATGCCACTTTCATTCTCTCTTCTCATCACATGTCCATATTATCACATCATATAGCCTCTCGTATTTGTCAGTAATAGGCTACATGCCATTCACAGCGTCTTTCTCATGTCCTCGTTTTTTTCCTACTCTTCAGCGAGACTCCAAGTATCAACTGCAGCATTCCATGTACATTGTATGTTCTCTTCTCTCCAAGCCTTCCAAGGTAAATTATAGAGTAAACAAAGCTATGTAATACCTGGGACTGTATTGTATTGTATTGTATTTTCGTTTATTTAATAACTTGCTGTCAAGACGCAACAAGTAACATCAATGCATGATTAAACAGTTATAGTATTAGAGACTATAGTACTATTATTGCTTTGGGCCTGGATAATGCACTGTTCAGCACTATAATAGGTATAGTTCTAATGGGGCAAATTAGATTGGATTATATTATTGAGAGTGATTATTGCTGAGACCAATCGTACGGCTAACACGCGCTATTTTTTAACGATTAAAAGCTAGCTTAGTTAAATAATGGCGTACAATTTCAGACCGAACAGAAAGAAGACGTTTAAAGGAGAGGAAGTATTGTCGCTAATTGGTGAGTAAGACTATTATTTGACATTATTTAGCATTGCAAATTTGCTTTTAAAAAATGTTGGGCGATGATACAAGTATTTAGATAACAGTTATAATGCAGCCAACTGTCGCACAGGATAATAAAGTAATTTTGCCAGAGGAAAATGAGGCTGTGAACATGTTATTTTTAGCTAAATTGCAGGCAGACTATAATTGTTGGGCGTTTAGTGTTGACGAGGGGACGGGGTGGTAAGTCACAGTAAACGAGATCGACGACTGTACACTGTCAAGACATTACAGTGGTAGCTTAATGAAAAGAAATCAATATTTACTATTAAATACTATATAATTAATTATAATAATGACGTGAATTTCATGACTATCTTGTTGTAGCTGATATGTCGAGCAGTGACGATCAAGGTTCCTCATCCGAAGACAGTGACCCAGCTGATGCTTCGTGGCTTCCGAATGGTGATCTACTGCCTGTTGTCGATGCTTCAATTGAGCCAATGTTCGCAGACGGTCAACCGGCTTCTCTACTGCCTGTTGTCGATGCTTCAATTGAGCCAATGTTCGCAGACGGTCAACCGGCTTCTCTACTGCCTGTTGTCGATGCTTCAATTGAGCCAATGTTCGCAGACGGTCAACCGGCTTCTCTACTGCCTGTTGTCGATGCTTCAATTGAGCCAATGTTCGCAGACGGTCAACCGGCTTCTCTACTGCCTGTTGTCGATGCTTCAATTGAGCCAATGTTCGCAGACGGTCAACCGGCTTCTCTACTGCCTGTTGTCGATGCTTCAATTGAGCCAATGTTCGCAGACGGTCAACCGGCTTCTCTACTGCCTGTTGTCGATGCTTCAATTGAGCCAATGTTCGCAGACGGTCAACCGGCTTCTCTACTGCCTGTTGTCGATGCTTCAATTGAGCCAATGTTCGCAGACGGTCAACCGGCTTCTCTACTGCCTGTTTTCGATGCTTCAATTGAGCCAATGTTCATAGACGGTCAACCGGCTTCTCTACTGCCTGTTGTCGATGCTACTGCATCCAGTCTTGTTGCTTAATATGTTGCGGATCAAAATAATGACAATATTATTGATGAACGTTCCCTATCAATGTCGAGAAAAATTGCTAAAAAGGGCAGGGTAACCCTCAGAAATGGAAGCGAAATATTGCAGCCAACAAGAGATTGCATGGGGACAAAAGGCAAATGAAGCCAATAAACTGTAAATGCTGTCGTAGTAAAATGTCCGATGAAAACCGCAAAGAAGTTTTCGATGATTATTGGCAGGTTACCTGGGAAAGAAAGAGAGATTTTGTAATTTCCCACACAGAGACATGCAATGCTTCTCGTAAGAGAACGCAGAATGTTGTAAGTCGCAGGGGGAAAACCATTAAGTATTATCTTCCAGTTGTTGGAAAGAAAATCCAAGTATGTAAGCAGTTCTTTTTAGGCACCCTATGTGTTGGCGAGATGTTTGTCCGGCTGGCAGTACGTAAAGCCAACAATTCTGGAACCATTTTTTCTTCTCCACATGGTCATTCAAAGCGAGTTCCCCCAAATGCTACACCGCCTGCTGATCGCTTATGCATTACAAGCTTTATAGAGAAGTTTCCAACAATTCCTTCACATTATTGCAGGAAAGACTCCAAACTCCTTTATCTGGAACCAGGCCTTAGTGTCGCCAAAATGTATGATCTTTATAAAGAAGAGTGTAATGTAGCTAAGCGTAAACCATGTTCTAAGAAAGTCTTCACTTGCATTTTCAAAACTTTGAACCGTTCTTTTTTCCATCCCCGTAAAGATCAATGTGACTTCTGCATTTCATATAAAGATAAGGTGGTTAATCAAGCTGATTATGATAGTCATGTAGAAGACAAAGAACGCGCTAGAATGTGCAAAGATGTAGATAAGATGCTGGGCAAGTCGCACCGTGATACAATGCGAGTGATTACAGTAGATCTGCAGCAAGTTTTGCTCTGCCCCAAAACATTCGCATCCGCAGTTTACTATAAACGGAAGCTGGCTTTGCATAATTTCACTACATATGATGTTGCAAGTGGGGATGGCTCATGTAATGTTTGGCATGAAGGTGAAGGTGCCTTAGATGCCGAAGAGTTTGCAAGCCTAATAGTTCATTACCTAAGGACCGTTCCAGAGACGGTCGAATCCGTGATTATATGGTCAGATGGCTGTGCATATCAAAATAGAAACGCCGTTCTTGCTTCTGCAATATTTCATTTATTGCGCAGTGGTGAAAAGGCAAATCTGAAAGAGGTGCATCAAAAGTATTTATGCAGAGGACACACTCAGATGGAGGTTGATGCAATGCATTCCTCAATAGAAACAGCAAGTTGTAAAATTGAATTGTTTACTCCGCAAGATTGGATGGCAGTCATGAAGGCTGCTAGAAGAAGGAAACCTTTCATTGTCAATTCAATTGATCACACATTCTGGAAGACATTTCCAAACCCAATCCCATCAATTAGACCTGGGAAAAGGGTAGGGGACCCATGTGTTACTGATATTAAACACTTACTGTTTACTCAGGACGGTATTTTTTACAGCCTTACTCATGCAACCCCTCTACAACCGTTACAAGTACTTGGGCTTGACAAAATGATGCCACCAGTTCAGAAGTACTCTAAAAAGTTGACTATCCCTAAACCTAAACTGGCTGATTTGAAAGAACTTTGCAAAACTGTAATCCCACAAGCTCACCACAACTTCTTTGAGCAACTTATTTAATAAAACTGTTGGGAATGAACTATATGATAATTTGCACTAGCACGTAAAATGCATAAATGTCCGGGAAAATATCGTATAAACCAAAATTTGATATAATTCACAGTGTGATGTGAATAAATTAATTTACAGTTTTAATTTAGACTTCTGATATGTTTCTGAATGATGCTATGTAATATTTTGCATATGTATTAATAAATTTAAAAAATAAACAGTTTTTTGTGTTTATCTCAGAATTAACTTTTATGGACATACGATGTTTATGAAGGGTTGCCACGAGCTACTGCCCGGTACTACACACGTTCGCCGGGTTTCGGAGTACATTTGAGATGTCTTCCACTGGCTCCCCTACCCGCAGCGCATTACCTACCGGGTTTCTGTACTGGTCCGGCGTTGTCTTGAAGGCCTGGCTCCACCTTACCTACGAGAACTTTGCCGCTACCACAGGAGTCCAGCGCCGCTGCTCTCTTCGCTCAGCTGCACGAGCTGAGCAGGAGTCCTTGTCCCCCCGGTCGCCGACTGTTATTAGGTTGCGCCGGACGTTCTCTCTGGCTGGCCCTACGACCTGCAGTGATCCCCACGACCCTTCGTCTGATACCATTAACTCAACTCTGCCAAGTACTTCTCTTACCTTAAGACTGTGTTGTTCGACCGATCGAGGTTGTGCTGGGAGCGCTCCTAAGTAGAGAGTCTTGAAGAAGCGCTATATAGAATTACAGTAATAATAGTAAAAATAATAATAATAATAATAATAATAATAATAATAATAATAATAATAATAATAATAATAATAATAATAATAATAACCATCTGTGAAGAATATATAGCCATTCCAGAACAAAATGCCCCCCTAATTTTTGCAGTCCTGAGGGATCATAAGTACGCATTTCATCATAAAATTAAAATTAAGCCGAACCTTTAAACACTGCCAGAAGACAGAACAGCAACGGAAGTTTTCGAATCATCGTCTCGTCTCAGTGGCTCCCTCTGTCTCGAAAGGCGTCTTCTCTTCGTAGATATTTCGTCGGTAGCTCTCCACAGTTCGTCTTCAGCTCGAGTTCATCAGGCAAACTCCGAGGCATCGGTGGACTATTTATTCCTACTAATGACGTCAGTAGTTTTCGAAAGAAAGTCCAATCGATTTGAACATCTGGCGCCAAATTCAGAAAATGCGTGACTTTCTTCAGGTAGACGGACCAATTAATCGAGCACAAAACTTTGATTCTCATTCTAATCTTGTTTTTATGGTCAGAGAACTCTTTCGAAACAGACATTTATGTTTTTCACGCGCGTCCGCCTCTAAAAAATCCGACTTTGTCTGAAATCAATTCACAGAGCGAAAATAATATGCACAAATTGCACATGAGTGCACACGACCTTCGTTCTTTGTGTTAGCAATTGTTAGCAAGTTGGTCTAGGCATTACAGGCACGAAGGCGCAGAGGTTCTCAGTTGAAAATAGAAGGCGATTTGAAAACCAATCGCGCTGGATTGATCGATGCGCGATGCGCAGTCGACCTCAGGATATTTTGTGGCCAGCGTATTTTGTGTAGACCTGTTGTAATTCTTATAGCTCCATATTATAGGCCTATGGTTGTCCAGTTAACTGCTAGCCTATAGACTATAGAGTATACGCAACACTTGTCAACAGTACTGTCAATAATAATAATAATAATAATAATAATAATAATAATAATAATAATAATAATAATAATAATAATAATAATAATAATAGAGATTTGAGTGCCGTAGTTCGTAAGCAGTCGATGACTCGAGAGCAACGATTCAGAAGCACTTTGAGGAGCAGGGTTAAGTCACTCAAGATGGGCCTGTGTGAAAAGTTCAGTTTTTAGATGTTTCTTGAAGACAGCGAGGGCTGTAGAATTTCTAATGTCCGTAGGAAGATTGTTCCATATTCGAGGGGCTGCTGAGATGAAGGATCTTGATGCAGTTGTAGTGCGACAGCGGTGCAACACTAGGGTTCGATTTCCGGAAGATCGCATGTTCCTTGAGGGCAATAAGCCTACTCTGCGTGTCGATGCAATATTGTATCGATCCTAGCCTGAACTTTGACAAGTAATGTAAATAAAATAAATAAAATATTGGTCTCGTTTCCGGTTCCTCTTGGTGTCTAACTCATCGAGCGCGATCGATTTTCCGATCTAACAGACCTTTGCTAGGCGATCGGCCAAGGAGATCGATCGATCGATCGCCTCAAATGAGAAGCTCTGCCGAAAGGCTGCCAGCATTGGAAATCAACTTAGGGCTTAGGCTAAGGTTATAAAAATTATGAAATAAAAAATTAGGCGAAGTTGATAAAGCTGAAACTAGGTTAATAAAAATTTGAAGAAAAAAATGTGTACATGCCCCACAGTGGCGGCGCCAGAGGGGGGGATAGGGGGCTTATCCCCCCTAACTGCGGCTCAGCCCCCAAAAAGTCGGAAATCACTTCAAATCACAGGAAGGAGGGGACAAAAGGGAAGGGCTTAATTGGAGCTTTAGCCCACCCCAAACCTGAAATCCTGGCGCCTCCACTGATGCCCCACACATTTTCAAGTAGCCTACAAGCAGGAGAAGTGACGAATCAACTTGGGCTAGGTTATAAAAATTCTAAAATAAGAATTTAGCCTCGGCTGATAAAACTGAAACAAGGTCAATAAAAATTTGAAAATTTTTTTTACATGCCCCACTCATTTTGAACTACAGGCAGGAGAATTGACGTCAGATAGAAACTTGAATCCAGGACAGAGCGAAATGTGCACGTGAGTACACACGTACGTTCTTCGTAAGCTTGCAATAAGCTACTTCAGCATTACCAGTGCGCATGCGCAGCCAGTTTACTTTTACTTCCGGTGATAGGTCACCGTTCATAAACAAACTGAATGCCGGCACGGTAGCGATGTTGCTATGATCTACTTTGATGCAAATATTATAAGATATTTGATTGCCACGAGTTCATGTTTAACTCGATGAAGTTGTCTTGTGGCATCTTTCTGTTATAAATTTCTTCAAATCATCTACATTCCATCGATTAAAGTCGTCCACTTTGAACGATTCGTCTAAGCTATCCGCCATGTTTCGCTTTGTTTATGAACGGAGAACATAGACATCTTACATTTAATATATGATGTCTATGACGGGGAACTATCACCTTTCCCGTCATGCCTTGCGGGAAAAATAATGCTGAAGTAGCTTATTGTTAGAAAGAAACTTGGTCCAGTAATTAAAGGCACGAATGCTGCTAGCCATCCTTTTAGGTTAGACACTATAGCAATCTTAGTAGTAGTAGTTGAAGTAGTGGAGTAGTAGTAGCACCTGTTAGAGAATTGGTATTAGCAACAGTAGTAGTGGGAGTAATAGTACAGTGGTGGTGGTAGCAGTAGTGGTAGTAGTATAGTAGTAGTAATGGTAGCAGTATAGTGGTGGGTGGTGGTGGTAGCAGTAGTGGTAGTAATAGTAGTATAGTAATAGTAGCAGCAGTTGTAATGGTAGTAGTAATAGTTGTAGTAGTAGTAGTAGTAGTAGTAGTAGTAGTAGTAGTAGTAGTAGTAGTAGTAGTAGTAGTAGTAGTAGTAGTAGTAGTAGTAGTAGTAATAGTAGTAATAGTAGTAGTAGCAGTAGTGATGATAGTAGTAGAAGTAGTAGTAGTAGTAGTAGTAGTGGTAGTAGTAGTAGTAGTAGTAGTAGTAGTAGTAGTAGTAGTAGTAGTAGTAGTAATAGTAGTAATAGTAGTAGAAGTAGTAGTAGTAGTGGTAGTAGTAGTAGTAGTAGTAGTAGTAGTAGTAGTAATAGTCAGTAATAGTGGTAGAAGTAGTAGTAGTGGTAGTAGTTGGTGTAGTAGTAGTAGTAGTACTACTACTACTAGTAGTAGTAGTAGTAGTAGTAGTAGCAGCAGTAGCAGTAGCAGTAGTAGTAGTAGTAGTAGTAGTAGTGGTAGTAGTAGTAGTAGTAGCACTAGCAGCAATAGATGGGCAGTTGTTGTTGCTGTTGTAGTAGTAGTAGGATAGTAGTAGCTGTAGACCTTGCAGCAGTAGCAGTAGTAGTAATAAATAGTAGTAGTAGTAGTAGTAGTAGCAGCAGCCGCAGGCCCGCAGCAGTAGCAGTAGCAGTAGCAGTAGCAGTAGTAGTAGTAGTATTAGTAGTAGTAGTAGTAGTAGTAGTAGTAGTAGTAGTAGTAGTAGTAGTAGTAGCTAGCATGGCCCGGCAACAGCAGCAGTAGTTGTAATAGTAGTAGTAGAAGTAGTAGTAGAGTAGTAGTAGCAGTAAGTAGTAGTAGTAGTAGTAGTAGTAGTAGAAGTAGTAGTAGTAGTAGTAGTAGTAGTAGTAGCAGCAGCAGCAGCAGCAGCAGCAGCAGCAGCAGCAGCAGCAGCAGCAGCAGCAGCAGCAGCAGCAGCAGAATAGTTATAAATTGCTATGAAGTGTGCATCTCCAACATTTCTTTCGGCCAAATCTGCAGGTGGGTTATACCATTCCAGTCTCTATGACCTTTGACTTCTGCATTAGGGCAGCAGAGACGAAGAACAGATGTCGGCTACCAGGGCAGGTGACTCGATGATAGGGTTTGAGAAGGATTAGAGGTTTGCTGCACTGGGGCCCGGTTCTGTGGCAAGAGCTCCTGGTAGGGTCCAGAAATGTTTAAAACTTTGTTCAAGCTGAAGAAACCTTTGGGTTTCGGCCAATGCCAATGGTCCATTGGCCCTTAATTGACGAGTAGGCTTGGAGTTATTAAGGCAGCCAAACACGTTTCTAGTAGTAGTAATAGTAATTCTTCCTTTAAGCTTATTGAATCAATCCGGTTGACACATCGCAACCGGTACAGTTTACAGTTATGCAATTGAAACAATTCACAAGAACACAAATGACAGAAGACATAAGTCTTAACTACTAACAGAACAGACAGCCTGCAATACACGGCGCTAATAGCAGCCTACAAAGCATGTCCGCCCTAGTGACGTCACTGACGTACAGGCTAGCGACATTTTGTGTGGTATGGCGAATGTTCCGTCTGTCATTGAACCCACTGCGTGGAACAATCTTCCCAACCATGGGAAGAATGCTGGAGACATTCAAATCACAGCTCAAGACCTATCATGTGACTGCCATTGATTTCTAAACGCATGTACACCGCCCTTTTGGGCGGTCTTGACTGAGCTACGTTTAATTATTATTACTATTAACTCCGCCACTGATCATACTTTTTCAGCGCCAGTCCCAAGCCTTCGTTAACCTGAAACTACTACTATTACTACTATAATAGTAATAATTATTGGTTAATTTTAACCAAAGCTAGAATGGATCCCTCAGGAAAATATCATCATCGTCACCGTCATCGTTATCATCATCGTCATCATCATTAAAGGATTGTGACTTTTAATGCTAAGGAGATATAATTTCCCATATTTCGCCAATACATTCTGGATAACGGAGAACGAACATTATTTGCAGGGCGTAGGCCCCCAAACGAAGCCGAAGCCTTCCCCAATAAATCAAGCTCCCGCCCCACTACAGGCTCGTGCTACCGCACTGAGCGCACTCACCCTGATCAAGGCTTACGCCCACCCACAAACGAAAAGTCCTAGTCAGTGCCGGCGCCAGGATTTCAGGTTTGGGGGGCTAAAGCTCCAAAACTTTCCCTTTTGTCCCTCTTCCTTGTGATTTGCAGTGATATCCCACTTTTTTGGGGGCTGAGCCGCAGTTATGGGAGGGGGGGCTTAGCCCCCGTAGCCCTCTGGCTCTAGTTACGCTACTTTATTTCGCTATCAGCTAAAATTGATTAAAAGTCAGAACGACATTAAGTTGATCATCGGTGGCCTTTCTGCATCGCACAAAAGTCTAAAAAAAATTATAGGCCCTACAATATTTTTAATCCGGAGAAATCATTATCTACTGCAGAAAAATGCATAGGACTGAATTACGGACAAATTAGTAAGATTCAACTTCATGCGATCATTTTTCGCTTTCATCCTGGAGATTATTGAAGAAACAGAAGAGGATAAGCAGTCATACATACACGCATACACACACATTATCACACATACACGCACACACGCATACATACATACATACATACATATATGCATACATACATACATACACACACAGTGAAACACTTACACACATGCCAACATACTCATATACATACACACATACATACATACATGCACATATACATACATACATACACACACACACTTACACACATGTGCCAACATACTCACATACATACACGCTTACATGTATACATACACACACATAAAAACACACACAAATACATAAATACATACATACATGCACACATACATATATACATACATACAAACATACATACATGCATACATACATACATACACGCAAACACACATACATACACACAAGCACATATATACATACATACATACATACATACATACATACATACATACATACACACACATAAACACATATGCCAACATACTCCCATGCATGCACGCTTACATATATACATACACATGCATAAAAGACACACACACATACATACATACATACATACATACATACATGCATGCATGCATACATACATGCATTCATACAATCATGTATACACATATACATACATGCATACATACATACATGAATACATACATAAATACATACATACATGCATACATACATACATACATACATACATTATGTATGTATGTATGTATGTATGTATGCATGCATACATGTATGTATGTATGATACATACATACATGCATGCATGCATACATACATACAGTCATACACACATTCACAGATACATGCATACATACATACATGCATGCATACAATCATGTATTCATATATACATACATGCATACATACCTACATACATGCATACATACATGCATACATGGTAATTTTAGAGACTGCTGGATGTGATAATGTATAGTCCACTGAAGATGGTTAAGTGTTCATCTCTAGCGCCACCTAACGGCTAAACCTCTGCAGAATGCTTTACACGTATACGGCACGTACACACGCACACGCACACACCTAAACACCAGTGGCGTAACGAAGGGTTTCAGCGCCCAGGAGCAAGGGTTGACGACTGCACCCCTTTTAATTTTCTTGTTGACTTTTAATCGTTCTCGTCGTAGTACTGTGTACCACTGAAAGCTAATTTTGCGCTCCCTCTGGGGCGGCTGCCCTCTGCCCCCCTTCGTTACGCCACTGCTACACACACATGTAGAATATACATAATATTTACATATATTATATGTTTTTGTGTGAACTCCTGTTTCTTGCATGAAAGTTGATTAAACCTAACATCTGTATGTATGTATTGTATGTCTGTCTGACATGCGTTTAGCGCCCCAGAGCAAAAGATTTCAAGACTACAGAAAACAATGACACAAGACTCCGATGGTTTGGACATGTAGAGAATGCCAGTGTACCGAATTCCATACAATGCACATACATACATACAGTCATACACACATACATAAGTCTGCCTTACCCTATGGATCTTGAGTTCTTGACCCTCTGCCTATCAATTCTGTTTAAAGCGCCTGTGAATAAGCTGGTTCCCGCGACTTCACTTTTTTGAGCGCTGTAGAAATTTCAAGATTATGATTAAGATCACTTATTTATTTTTGGCACGGTGGCAGACTGGTTAGAGCGGTTGACCTGTAACGCCGAGAGTACGGGTTCGACCCTCGTCTGGAGTGGTTTAACTGTGTAGGGACCTTGAGCAAGTCCTTCGCGCACAATTGCTCTGCAATATAATTGCTTCTGCCGCCAACGAGGCGTGTGCACTTCTGAGCTTTGGGCCACCTTAGGAAGAAGGGCGATATCAAATGCAATTGTATTGTATTGTCCCACAATGTGAGTGTTAGGCTACATTTAGAAACTGACATGGATGAGTTTAACTTCTGTTTTTTAACTTTATACGGAATTTAATCAGAGTAACATCTGCACGACATCTTGGCCAAAATCATCTTCAACACAAATTGATTGTCTTACGTAATCGTAAACAACAAGTATTTATATTTTTAAACGCTCGGGTAAACATTCATGATGAAAAAGTAAGCATGCACTTTAAGATGGCAAGCAGTGCAATATGATAGGTTCTTTGAAATTAGCATCGAACAACGCGGCTTAGAGGCCACATATAGATTTTATTTAAGAAACCGAGAGGAACAGTAGTACAAAAATTCTTTAGTGCAAAATGCTACCCTGATTCCACCTTCTCTTACTGCTGCAATTCTAAACATCCACTTCTGCCTGCCTCACCCTTTGGACCTCAACCCGGAACTGATTTTGACCCTACATGCCTATCAAGTTTGTTTAGACTGAGCGCCTGTGAATAAGCTGGTTCCCGTGCCTTTACTTCTTTGGACACTAGAAATCTTGAGATTATGATTACGAGTGTAGGCTTTTGTAAAGTTTGGGTAATAGTACTGTCTCAGTGGACACTATACCCAGCTAATTTGCAGTGGTTCTAACAGATTAAATGTCTTCTGAACCCACTTCAAACCCCTGTAAGCTAAGCAAACTAGTCAGTAAACAGTGATTCAGTTTGTAAACTGGAACAGTTAGCAAGTAAACAAGGAACAATATTCTGTACACTAAAGCTATTTTACAAAGTAAACAAGAAACAATAATCTGTACACTAAAACAGCTAGAATGTAAACGAGGAACAACACTCTGTACACTAAACCAGTTACAAAGTAAACAAGGAAACATCTGAAAACTAAAGCAAGAACACCACAAACTTTCTGTAAACTAAACCAGTTACAAAGTAAACAAGGAAACATCTGAAAACTAAATAAGGACACCACAAACGCTCTGTAAACTAAACTAGTTACAAAGTAAACAAGCAAACATCTGAAACTAAAGCAAGGACATCACAAACTTTCTGCAAACTAAAAAAGTTGGCAAGTAAACAATGGCCAACTTCATGTAAACTAAATAAGCTTAGATGATAGCTACAAGCAAGTTTTATTTGAAAAATTGAGCTACTTTAGCCTGTAGAAAAACCTTCAACCTAAAACAAACTGGTGTAGTTGAAATTGCATCTGGAAACGACAGACGGCTCAAAGTCTGGTAATAAGAGGTCATCCACTTAGGACGTCCTTAGAGACGATGGAAGGGTCATCCAAATGCGGACAAGGTGGGAGAGGGTTAAGCCCAAAGCGGACGTCCACATCTAAAATCTGGTATGTACAAACATTTGAGTAGAGCCAGTGTTAAACAGACTTCAGTCAGACAGCATAAGCAGGTTTTAGTTGTCAAAAAAGAGCTGGCGGGGTCAACAATTTTACAGATCATCAAAAGTACAATAACACAGGTCATAATTCTAGTTCTTAATTAATATGTTGCACACAAAACAAGTGATGACTCATGAGATATATTTTAGTTTCCTCACTCCCCGCCATATCTCTTCAGTTATTTTGTTGAGAGGATTAGAACAACTGGGTAGAAAATCCCACCCCTGCCCGAAACTACAACACTGCATTAGCACTCTGCTGTAGTGTGGACGTCCGCAAAGGAGGAGGAAGAGTAAGCTCAAATGCAGACAAATGGAGAGCGTGTCCAGATCTGGTCATTTTTGCAGACATACTTTATGCAATATGGACGACCCCCCCTAAGTAGTCAGTGTGGCCTGAAGTCAGACAGTAAGGTGGTCTTTTATAGTAATTGGACAAAATGACAATAGTTAACAGTGGATGTGCTTTGTAATGAAGTGCAAATCTAAGAAATATTTAAGTGCCACACAAAAGCCACGTCAAGAAGACCAGATTCTTCACCGGTTTGATGCCAGTTAGCACGAGCGTTCCACCTCCAGCGACATGACTTGTGAGACAATGCTGCACACAAGCCAACAGTCTATTGAGACAAGTATTTACAGGAGAGTATATCCCTACGTCGACATACCATTTAAAATTTAATACGATTGAAAAAAGGCCAATCCATCGCATACTGCTTAGTGAACCGTGACATTTACATTTGATGAAAATCCCATAAAACGCAACATACGTCACATCATTTAAAATCTAACACGATTGAAAAAGGCCAATACATCGCACGCTGCTTAGTGAGTCTCGACATTTACATTTGACGAAAAGCTCATAAAAAGTATGTCACACACAACAAACAGGTGACGAACAAAACCTAAACCAAAGTTCAACGCTTAAAATTGCCGCTGTACAACGTGACATGTATTTGTAAGACTAACACTAACCCTGTTTATTCTCAAATAAATATCCTAACATCGTACAGTGTGTAAAGTATTTACAGAGTCCTCTGTACTCGGATAAATATACTTTCTCATCATGTAAAGTAATACAAAGAAACGGATATGCAACTTTCAATTCAAAAACTCTTTCGACCCGTCCAAGATTTTTAGTAAAACAACCCGACAATGACTAAAATTCTTCTGGAAAATACGATTTTAGAAATAAAATAACACGTTAGAATTTCTCCTGAACAAAATCCCAGCACTGATATAGGTTTCCAAACACTGGCTACTCTTTTTCCAAAGCAGTCACTTGTATTCTGCAACCGAGTCCAGTAGGAAACGTTTCTAAAATCTGACCACCGGAAACTTGTGCGCAGAACTTCTCGCGAACAACATCCCAGCTTTGAAATCGGTTTCCAGACACTGGATGTTGTTTACCTTAAGCTAGAGTTTCAAAGGAAGTTGCTGATCAAGTATTCTGCAACCACGTTGCAGAGTGCGGTAGAAAACGTTGATAAAAATCTGGCTACCAGACACTTTTGCATAGAAAGGGTTTTCAATCGTCCATTCTTTGTTTCCTGGAACGTGGCTTTGTCCGGTTGGTCCGGACAGTCTCCTCCGACTGGGCATTTGCGTCTGTAACGCCCATCAGTTCTTGGACGAAGGTGAACTTCTTAAGGAATAAATTCCAGATGAAAGCCCATCCTAAAAACACCAAATACTGCTTATGAGAAACGGTATGTCATACCTGAATGCATTGGAATAAATACTTCTTTTCTGAATGTATGACAAAAATACTTCATGTCTGAATGTAGGGAAATAAGTACTTCCTTTCTGAATGTATGAGAAAAAGTACTTCATATCTGAATATTTGGAAATAAATATTACATCCTCTCTGAATGTATGAGAAGAGGACAAAGAGGAACTTCATATTTGAATGTATGCAATTTGAATGTATGCATACAAGTAAATGTAACATTTTCCTATAGTGATCGTATTGCCTCTACCCACCTCATTTTTCAATGAACTTATCGGGTGAGTCCTTCACCAGCATTATACTTAGGCTATTATTCAAATGTACCGGTATGCAAAGAAGTATTTTATATCCAAATGTATGCAAACAATTATATGAATGGAAAAATGTGCTCCAATTAGAAATATCAAGAGGGCACTTTTCTGTTGTTGAGCCAGGATTCTGGAAGGTATATTTCCACAATCATTTTACACTGCCGAGTCCTCAGTACTTTTCTGTTTTCAGCTCAAGACATTAGATTTCAGCATGACTATCCTCCTTAGGCTGCCATTCTGTCTCATGGTACTGACCCACTGAACTGACAGGGTTGTGGTTCCTTCGTAGCACCATCGATTGATACCTGGTGCATTAAAACAATGGTGCTATAGAAGTTCAAATAATCGATCAGACCTTCTTATATTTGTTATGAGCTAGTTATCTGATAAAATCAAGACTCCTTTTTAGCTGGGGTTGGGTTGTGAGCCATCCTGAGTAGTAACCTTGAAGAGGCGCTATATAAATCGCCGTAAAGAATGAATGAATTCACTAGATAATCAACTGCTTATTAAGGACAATGTTTTCATTTACAGTTATTTGAGCATGAACAGTGTACTGTTCAGTTGTAACACCCCATCAGACAGAAATGACACATATTTGTGCTCAAAATGAAGACAACTTTCCAATAGGGCATGGGTAAAATGCTGATTTGCTGATTGGGATGGGTAAAATGCTGATTACAAAAATGCTGATTGGTCATGCTGATTGGTGGGTAAAATGCTGATTAGAAAATGCTGATTGTAACAACAGAATGAAACAGGCCACCAAAACTTGTGTTCAATACGATCATGAAATTTGAATGTAACAATAGGTCTTTATTATTATTAATCAATTACATGCATTATTACTACATTTATTATTATTATTATGACGACATAATTTGGACGATCCTTTAGAAAATAAGCGCTGTTTTGGTGAAGCACATGCTCCATGACTTAGAACCATCATAGATCTGGAAATACATTCTGTCACATAGACCACTGACACATTTTCTTT
Source organism: Aporrectodea caliginosa (assembly GCA_020284085.1). Taxonomy (NCBI): domain Eukaryota; kingdom Metazoa; phylum Annelida; class Clitellata; order Crassiclitellata; family Lumbricidae; genus Aporrectodea; species Aporrectodea caliginosa. Next base: position 25,034 of record JACEVL010001367.1, read on the forward strand.
CTTTTGCTGATCCACAAAAACACCAACGATATCCATCTACTTTCCAATCATCCTTCTTAAAATCTTTTTACCATGAATAATGAAGAATTGATTTTCCCGTCGGTCGATTAACAATTGCATTTACTGACTACTATTGAAACACTCATAGATATCACTCATAACTGCAATTCTTCCTATCCCATGTATGTGAACTCTCCAAAATTCAAAATTTATAATAAGCTACACACTTATTTGGGGGTATTTATAGTCTTAAAAGTTTGCATTGGTTGATTAAAATACCGTATTGAAGACAACAAAGTGTTCTGTCTTCTTTGATCACTGCTTGCTTGGACTTCAATCTCTAAATTAACAGCTCATATCTGTTAATTAAAACAATATTGAAAACAACAAAGTGTATTGTGGGGCACGGTGGTGTAGGGGTATGTTTGGTGCCTTGCTGCCGGAGGGTTGTGGGTTCGAATCTACCTCAAGCCGCCGCGTAGGGACCCTGGGCAAGTCCTTCACTCGCAATTGCTCATGCGCTTCGCGTGAAACTCCGATTCAGTGTCCGCGCTGTAGTCGGGAGCGCCTCTGAGTAGAAATCTTGAAGGGGCGCTATATAAATATCTGAAATGAAATGAAATGAAAAAATTGACTTGTGATCAGTATTTGCTTGGATTTCAATCAGCATTTTACCCCTTGATATGCTGATTTGGCTGGTAGGTAAAATGCTGACCAGTCAGCATTTTCTAATCAGCATTTTACCTCTTACCAATCAGCAAATCAGCATTTTACCCGTGCCCTTTCCAATGAGGTCTGAGAAAAATACCCCTCGTAAGGCCGAATAATGATTGATTACCTGAAATGAACTGCGTATTTAGGGGTGGTTTTACGGGTTCAACCACAGTGTTCAGGGTTAGGCCCCCCCCTTCTCGATCCCTCCCTGTGTGACCCCCTTCCCAGTCCGAACAATAACATTGTTTCAAACCGGCACAGACACGATCCAGATCATTAAAAATCTCGAGTGTTTTTACATTTCCGACGGACAGAACAGAAATTCTTCAAATAGAAGACGACAGACCTGCTATAATGAACACAAATATGATGAATAAACAGAAAATAACGGCAGCAACTGATGCCAGAATTTCGATCATTTTCTTTTAACAGATGACCAACTAATAAACATCTGGGCTTTGTTGTCTCTTATTGTATCATAGCCACTGAGCTAGGAAAGAAAACTAGAGAGCGCGCGACGGAAGCTACGGTAATAACCTACAGTTAGATAGCCACGCCTACTCGGAATTGCAATGATTAGTGTTCAAGCAAATAGAATAGAATAGAATTATTCTTTATTGTGAGACCAATTACAAAGCGCATTTTGGCGTACATGAAAGTTTAATGGATTGTTTTCTCTATTTCTGGATTAGACTATTTATGCATTCTATAAATTGTATGTTAACAAGTTATTTATCATGAATGTTATTTATCTTTGATAAATCATCCTAATTATAAATCTGTTTTTTCTGGTATGTATATGTTCGTTTAATTGAGAAAACAATCTGACAAAAACGCAGAAATGCTAACATGAGTGATAAAGAATAATTAAAGTTCATTAGAACATTTGAGAACAACTAGTAAATATTTTTATATAATGATCTGGGAATAAATTGAGAGTTGTCATTGGGTGGGAGAGTATGGTTGTGTGCTCTAGGTCTTAATTGGTGAGATGAGAGGGGTCGGAGTGGAGGTAGGAGTTGGTGAAGTACATGCTTGGGGTTGTGTAATATGGAGAAAAGGAGTTTCGCATCGGCTATATTGGCAAGTTCAGAGACTGTTGGAAAGGATTGCTCTAGGAAACCTAGGCGTTTGGCTCTTTTAGGAGTTTTTCCAGACGTTCTTTATCGGAAGCCAGGGTGAGACCCCACCAGGATGGGAGGCATATAGAAGTTTAGCAACGGTAGTGGCTTTGGTTACATTATGGATGGATGAGGAAGAAAAGCCATGGGTTTTGAGTTTTCTGATAGCATAAAAAGAGGAGGAGCAAGTTGCTGTGAGGTGGTCTATATGGGCTGTGAGTTTTAGATTATTGTTGCGAAATTCATAATTGGCTGGGCACTCTATGGAGCGCTGTAGTATCAATTTTAAGTCACCTCCTATTGAGCTGCTAGGGTTGGGTTAGCTGATTTGGCACTCTATGGAGCGCCGATGTTTGATAATTGTGTTGGTGCCGATTTTTGATCGACACCTGTTGATTTACGTTGATATTGACACCGAGAGAGCTGCAAACTGCACCGGTGCCATTTTAAGAAATGTCCTGTGAGTTACATATAGCACCTGCTGGTAAAACTGCACTGGTGCCATTTTAGGAAATGTCCTGTAAGTTACATAATAGCACCTGCTGGTAACTGCACCGGTGCCAATTTCAGATATCCTCTGTGGTGAGTAGGTAGCACCGGCCGGTAAAACTGCACCGGTGCCATTTCTAGTTGCACCCCATGGAAAAGGTGTTGGGGCACCAGGGTTTTCTGCACCTCTGATAGATATATAAGGCAGGGGTTGGCCATGGGACAGTCAGTCTGGAGAAGACCGCCTTGAGATTCGGCCTCGAGCTTTGCATCGGCCTATAGCAGTCTCGGTGGAGTCTGAAGAAGACCTGCCGCAGATCTATGGACCAGCCATCCGAGATCCAGTCGCCGAGGGCTTGCTCGATGACACGACGGGGAAGCAGCTGAGCAGTTTACTCTCGATGTCAAGTTGCCTGTTGGCGTGATTCTGTCAATCGTCTATGAGAAGAACTATTAAAGCGGTGTTCTACGTGTGTGAGTGTGTCGCTGTTGATCATTCAAACCTCTCGATAGACCACGAGAGTCGGACCGGACTCCCTTTGTTGAGGCCTGGGGTTTCGGCATCCTGGTAGAGCCTTGAACCACTCAGCAAGGAAGACGAATTGAGAGAAGACCCCCGCGGTTTCCCGACATTATCTTGACGGAAGACACCCAGTATCTTCAAAGTTTTAACTCTGGTAATATTAGGTAATGGAGGAGGAGGGTCAAATTGGTATCGAGGGCGGAAGATTATCATTTCTTTAGATTTAGAGCTATTTAAGGTAAGGTTATTGTCAGAAGCCCAGCAGTGCCGGCCCTAGTATATTGCGGGCCCTGTGCAGAATGAACTGTACGGGCCCCCATGACACAAGTCAAATTGTTTTTCATTGCTAATCATTATATATATATATATATATATATATATATATAAAATAATTAACAAAGGTACCGTAGACAATCGAGTAGGCCTACAACAGTGGTTCTGAAACTTGTTGGACCAGATAGGCCTACCCTTACTTTTTCTAGGCATAGCTCGCGGACACAAGTATTCAAGCTGTGAAATTTCGAACTTTAAATTTAAGAAAAGTATAGCAAAGTAGGCCTATAACTATTTCTGGGTAGAGAAATTATTACCATTTCTGCACCTAATGTTATCTTTTACGACAACATATAATATTATGTCAAAAAATAAAAGTCATTATGGTTTCAACTTGGTACCATTTGACCTTTATTTTTTGACAAAAAGAGAAGATTAAATTGAAACCATAATATTTATTATTAGGGTGTCTTGCTCATGTTAATTTTCTGTGACATTTGGGACCCATAATAGGGGCCCGAAAATATCACAGGTTTACAGTGAGACTTTCTGACCTCCCCACTAATAGGGGGCCCGAAAAGTCACAGAAAATGTCGCAGAAAATTAAGTTTGTACCATTTGACTTTTTTATTGAAACAGAAGATTTAATATTGAAACCATAATAGGCCTATTATTATTATTAGGGTGTCTTGTTCGTGTTAATTTTATGAGATTTTCGGGCCCCCAAAATTTGCGGGCCCTGTGCAATTGCACGGTTCGCACAATGGTAAGGCCGGTACTGAGCCCAGGTAGAGATTAAATGCAGTTCGGATTGAATAGTATGAGCTTCAGAGGATCCAGTAATGAGGTAAGTGTCATCTGCAAATTTGAACATAAGATTAAGGGGCTGCCGCTGAGCAGGGTGCAGGTCTGAACCAGTAATGGAGAAGTTGGTAGGTCCTAAGACAGAGCCTTGAACTATACTAGCATTGATCAGTGGCTTCTATCCCCCCTAAGCAACCGGGCTCAATCCCTCTCTTTCCCCCTCCCGGACCGGGCCTCCCCTCTCTCCCAGATCCCATATTGCCGACGTGACTTTTAGGCCTAGCTCATTTCTGATTAGATAAATGTGTATGTAGTTCATAGGTTTCATGTGCTAAAATATCATCAATCCAACTTCTATTTATGCGAAGATTTCTTTCATCAATCCAGCTTCCATTTTAAATTGACCATATATATGGATAGCCTACCAATGAAAAATAATTAAAGCACCTAAATTGGTGGACAACTGGTAAAGTTGTTCAATGTTTAAGCATGCGAGTCAACGGGTGTGAATAAAGTAGATTAAAATCTCGCATTCACAATCGCCGAAATGCAACAAATTCGTCAATCTACTCAACTTGAGTCGAACATTAATGCATTATGGCATGGAGAGGAGAGTTGCTCACAATGCGATAAGAATCATAAGGTTCAAGTAAAGGTTAGTTAGTTGGTTACGGACCGTACGCCACGGTAACGCTAAGTCGCTATCCTGGTAAACTTAAAGGTGTAATGCCTTTGACAGTGTTCTGTCCATTTGTCTGACCGTAAAATGTTGCCGCATGCCAACTCGCAACAACGATATTATTACTTTTATATTTCGTATTTTTCACGCGGCGCAGCATCAGAGGCAAAAATCTGTACATAACTTTAGGGGACAGACTTTTTCTGGGTCGGGTTTTTGCATGTATTTGGGGGGGGGACACAGGCCTATCAAAACTTGGGGGACAGTCCCCCTCTGTCCCCATGATTTACGCGACTGCGTAGTATTTTAGTTAGTGAAATGCGTAAGTGAAAGAATAATTTTCTAGTTGAAACCAATGTAAATGTTACTTTTTGTCACAACTATGAAGATGATAATGTCGCGCGATTAAGTACGAGAACTTCATAATACATAAAGTAGGCATATAGGCCTACAGCGCACATGTGTTAACAAAATCGAGCGACTTGATCAGACGATGTCACCGGTTCACACTAATTTATACAAGTAACTTGTACAAAGTGTGATAAAAATTGGAAAGAAACACTTCCCCCCCCTGTTTTTCACTGGGCTCAACTTGCGCCCGCCCTGTATAGGGATAGAAGCCCCTGGCATTGATTGGGAGGAGAGATGAAGAGTGACCTTTGAATATAGTGAGGTGTGAGCGTTCAAGATGATATTCAACTAGCCAGTTATAGATTTGGTCTGGGATATCAAGAGTGGAGATTTTGTGAACGAAGGACTTGCTCAAGGTCCCTATAGGCCTACGTAGTATACCCTCATTAACCTTCTCGAACCCGCACTCTCAGTGTTGCAAGCGAGGCTGAAGCGAGCACTCTAACCAGTCGGATATTGTGTCCTTCAGTCAATGGGCTTATCAATAAATACAAATAAATGTTTGCATTGACATTATTTATTAGGCTATTTTCTTTCTTACAAAATTTCAGAAGTGCACTCGCGAACATGCGACAGCGCAGCGATAGGGCCTAATCGTGTGATTTCACCAGTGCCAGTGTCCCAAAACACTGAAGTCACCGGTACCAGCCTTTTCAGAAGCGCTTAACAGAATCAATATGGTCAGAGTCGACCAGTGCATATTTTAACGGTATAACTACTGGGACAAATGTGCCAGTAGTTTTAGGATTTGCCCCAGTAGTTTTAGGATTTGTCCCATTAGTTTTAGGATTTGCCCCAGTAGTTTTTGGATTTGCCCCAGTAGTTTTAGGATTTGTCCCAGTAGGTTTAGGATTTGCCCCAGTAGTCTTAGGATTTGTCCCAGTAGTTTTAGGATTTGCCCCAGTAGTTTTAGGATTTGCCCCAGTAGTTTTAGGATTTGTCCCAGTAGGTTTAGGATTTGCCCCAGTAGTTTTTTAGGATTTGTCCCAGTAGGTTTAGGATTTGCCCCAGTAGTTTTAGGATTTGCCCCAGTAGTTTTAGGATTTGCCCCAGTAGTGTTAGGATTTGCCCCAGTAGTTTTAGGATTTGTCCCAGTAGGTTTAGGATTTGCCCCAGTAGTTTTATGATTTGCCCCAGTAGTTTTAGGATTTGTCCCAGTAGGTTTAGGATTTGCCCCAGTAGTTTTAGGATTTGCCCCAGTAGTTTTAGGATTTGCCCCAGTAGTTTTAGGATTTGTTCCAGTAGTTTTAGGATTTGCCCCAGTAGTTTTAGGATTTGCCCCAGTAGTTTTAGGATTTGTCCCAGTAGGTTTAGGATTTGCCCCAGTAGATTTAGGATTTGCCCCAGTAGTTTTAGGATTTGACCCAGTAGTTTTAGAATTTGTCCCAGTAGTTTTAGGATTTGCCCCAGTAGTTTTAGGATTTGCCCCAGTAGTTTTAGGATTTGTCCCAGTAGTTTTAGGATTTGCCCCAGTAGTTTTAGGATTTGCCCCAGTAGGTTTAGGATTTGCCCCAGTAGTTTTAGGATTTGCCCCAGTAGATTTAGGATTTGCCCCAGTAGTTTTAGGATTTGCCCCAGTAGTTTTAGGATTTTCCCAGTTGTTTTAGGATTTGCCCCAGTTACTAGTTTTAGGATTTGTCCCAGTAGTTTTAGGATTTGCCCCAGTAGTTTTAGGATTTGCCCCAATAGTTTTAGGATTTGCCCCAGTAGTTTTAGGATTTGCCCCAGTAGGTTTAGGATTTGCCCCAGTAGTTTTAGGATTTGCCCCAGTAGGTTTAGGATTTGCCCCAGTAGGTTTAGGATTTGCCCCAGTAGTTTTAGGATTTTCCCAGTAGTTTTAGGATTTGCCCCAGTTACTAGTTTTAGGATTTGTCCCAGTACTTTTAGGATTTGCCCCAGTAGTTTTAGGATTTTCCCAGTAGTTTTAGGATTTGCCCCAGTTACTAGTTTTAGGATTTGTCCCAGTAGTTTTAGGATTTGCTCCAGTAGTTTTAAGATTTTCCCAGTAGTTTTAGGATTTGCCCCAGTTACTAGTTTTAGGATTTGTCCCAGTAGTTGTAGGATTTTCCCCAGTAGTTTTAGGATTTTCCCAGTAGTTGTAGGATTTGTCCCAGTAGGTTTGGTGATTTGTCCCAGGTAGCCTATTAAATACTCTACTTTCATGTTATTTTCCAATAACATTGAAAGTAGAGTAGCAGTAGTCCAAATCCGTTAAAATATGCACTGGAGTCGACTCCAGATCAAGAACATCGATGTCGCTGAGCTGTTGTGCGTGGTTGAGGGGCCCCACACAAGGAAAAGAATTTTTTTCAATATTTTATAATTATTGTTGTTTGTTAAGTAAAACAGTAAAAATGAGTAAAAAACATAACAAATTATTCGAAGCGACGAAACTATTTATTTTAATATAGGCTACCGGTATATATATATAGGCTAAATATACAACTTTTGCACACGTGCGGGCAGATTAGTTTCAAAGTCAGCCAGAAATGCTAGTAAGACCTATTACTTGCTTATTTAAACACTTACAACTGCAATTTTCTTTTACAGCGAGTCACTCAAATATTGATAAACCGTAAATGATGCATAGGCCTACTGTAGGCTAACAATAGACTGGATAATTATAAGACAATTACTGATATTGTACAAAAAGAAAGGAGGCACGATCGAATAATAACAGACGATTGTTGATTCGTTGAATATGATATGATTTATGTGTCCTTTTTTGTAGTTATTCTATGGGGCTGGGGACCACAGTTTTACTGAAGTGGGCCACCACATTTGTTAAGTCCGTAAATACAGTACAATGGAATAGAAAGTAAATGCGCGAAAATATGATTGTCATCTGTGGTTCATGTCATTGCGTGCTTAATGTTTCTCGAATTATGTATCTCTGGCGTCTGCCGTGTTCCTGCTACAGCTACACACCACTCTGTAAATTACATCATTAGCCTACATGTGATTTCGGATCTTAGAGCACCCGACTAAATAGGCTGACCATTTACTGGCCATCAAAACCGGGGACACTTTTGGGGAAACTAGTCGTTTCAGTGTCTTAAGTATAGGACTATAGGAGGGTACCTATAGCCCTAGGGCAAATACTATAGACAACTATAGTAAGGATCCTGAGTGGCCGAGTGGGTTGGTAGCCCGCTCGTCACGCCGGCGGCCCGGGTTCGCTTCCCGGTCGGGTCGGTTTATCAGAGATTAATTTCTCGGATCTTTACTGCGGGTGGCTCGGTCGCATTATAAACGTGGAGTACAATACAACACACAATACAACACATCACAATACAACTGGGGCGCGGTGGTTTGGGGGGTGTGACAAAACTGGGGTTTCGCCTCAGGATGCGAGTGTAAGGCGCGTGTCGCTCAGGATGGGAGCGTAAGTACGACCTCCGTGTTATTTCAGAGGGTTTCTGCGTCTGCCAGTCGACGGGCCCAGGCGATCAGTGTCACCCACCGAAGGATCAACGTCAAAGTTCTAAGACGATATTTATTCAAACACACGACCCTCACAACAGGCCAAGCTAGCTTAAAGACTATCAGATCACCATACAACAAAGACCTCAGAACCTCAGAACCTAAACTCTGCACAAAGCGCCCTCCTTATATACCCAGCAGGGGTGAGGGGTATCGACCGACTGAGGGTCGCCTGCAGTAACACCGTCGCCCGACAGAGGGTGTCTCAAAGAGACCGCCGCCGGCCGGGAGAGGGTGTCTCAAAGAGACCGCTGCCGGCCCGGAGAGGGTGTCTCAAAGGAACCGCCGCCGGGCGAGAGAGGGTGTTTCAAAGGGACCGCTGTTGGCCCGGAGAGGGTGTTTCAAAGAGACCGCTGCCGGCCCGGAGAGGGTGTCTCAAAGGATGCCGCCGGCGGGGGAGAGGGTCGCCCACAGAGCAGCAGTCGCCAAGTCCAAGACAGCGGTCGGCGGGGGAGAGATAAGCGCCCGACAGACCGTGTGAAAGAGAAGACCACCCAAGCGCTAATGTCCGTCGAGTCGGCAGTCGGCGGGGGGGAAGAGGCAATAAAGACTCGAGGCGTGGGAAAGCAACGGTCGGTGAAAGAGAGATGGACTCAAGGCACCAGACCACCCAAATCGCCACACCCTACCCCGGCTACGATTCGATATGCCCTCATATCGAGTCCAAGCATAAAAATACACATGAAAGCTAAAGCGGCCAACGGGCCAAGTCCCTAAGAAAATCCTCTAGAAAAGTCTCTCGAAATTCGCGTGGCCAACGGGCCCAAAAAACAATATCACGCAAAGTCATACGCCCTAAAGTTCTCGGCAGAGTTCAGTCAATCAGCGCGGCTAATCGGAGTACCTGAAAAACGTAAAGTCTCTGCGCTCCATCAGAATGGCCAGCGGCCCAGAAAACTCGCTAGGCAACATAACAGCGGCCAACGGGCCAACACAAAAGCAAAAAGACATAACAATCATAACAACAATTGAGCCAATTCTCGGCGACACAAGCAATTAAGTAATCAGACTAAAAAGAAATGGCCATGGTCTCTCGACGTCAGTGACGGAGGGCTTAGCGCGTCCCCAGACAAAAAGCGTCTGGGGGAAGGACAGGGAGGACAGCCATGGTCTCTCGACGTCAGGGACGGAGGGCTTACGCATCCCCAGACAAAAAGCGTCTGGGGGAAGGACAGGGACCGTAACAGAGTCCGGGCCGACGAGGGCAACAGAGTCCGGGCCGACGAGGGCATCAGACAGCAGCACTCGGCGAAGGCGCTCACCATCGTTAGTCGCTTGTCACTCGGAGACGCGCAGAGATCACGAGTCTCTAGCGGTAGCGGGCCGGTCGTTGAACCGCCCTCTTCGGACGCTGAGAGTTCTGACTGGCGTCCGGCATAGCGTCGATCATGTCGTCGTTCGGAGCGGCGTTCTCGCGGGCATCTTGCAGGCCATCTTCGTAGCAAGGCCTGAGTTTATCGACGTGGACGACGATTGGCTTGGAGTGTGCGGTCTTTCGAAGCCGGTAGTTGACAAGGCCGAGGCGTTCGACCACCGTGAATGGGCCAGTGTACATGCGAGCCCACTTCGGACTCCGCCCCTGGTATCTGCGAGGCGTGTAATACCAGACGCGAGCACCAGGAGTAAACTCGGCTGGTCGCACCCTCAGGTCGTAGCCATGTTTCCGTCGCTCGGCTGCAACTCGTAAATGTTCGCGTACCAGGCGGTAGGAACTCTCCATTCGCTCAGCAAAGCCTCGGGTGTAGGACGTGTAGGTAGCGTCGGCACGCTCACTGTTCGGGGGTCGCCCGTAGACAAGGTCAATTGGCGCCCTCGTCTCACGACCAAACATCAAGTAGTTGGGCGTAAAGCCCGTGGCTTCGTGCAGTGAAGCCCGGTAGGCGGCGAGGACATGGGGGAGGACCTCGTCCCAATCGCGCTGATGGCTGCTAATAACCTTCCCCAGCATGGTCCATGGGAATTGCTCTATCAACCTATTCCCATGAGGAGGGGTACTAAAGGGCCTCGGCCGCTTAATCTCTAAAGACCGGAAAACTTTCCCACACTTAGTAAGACCACCCATGATGATTATAAGAAGGAATAATAGCAACCTGTCAATCAATTGCAATTTGTCTATGTAAGATTTCAATGACCTGTCTTTCTTGCGTGTCAATGCCATGTTCACCGCACACTCACTTACAGCAGGTTCAATAATTCCATCAGCTAACATACTGTCCAATTGATTATCGATCGTAACTCTATGCGGCAGCGGCTGTCGTCTTAATGGCTGTCTCACGGGGCGCGCATCTCCCGTCTCTATCTTATGCGTGCACACAGATGTCTTACCTAAATCGCGGTCAGTCACAGAAAAGACATCCCCATATTCTATCAGTAAAGCGCTCAAGCGTTGCCTAATCTCAGGCGGCACTTCTTCGGGCAAATCCGCGAGCAATTTCTCACTCGGCGAGGCTTGGTCAACCGCGTCTCTATTCTCGCGATTTCTCTCGCTTATCTCTACCTGTACCGGGTGCAATTCCCCTAAGGGTCGATCCTTAGGCAGTCGGACGGGGTCTTCGCTTAAATTTACCACCCTTACCCGGGCATCTGCGTGATCTCCAACAACTACTCGGGCGAGATGGACCCCGGGTTGGATCTCCCTAGCCTCCGTCATCCAGGCTGGTGCTACAGTCGTTAGATCCCCGTACATTGTCTTAATCGGAATATCCCTCTGGGACTTAGGGGCTACCAATACCTCCTCGGCAACGATCACGCGCCGGCACCAAATAGACCCATTACCTTTCACCAGGGAGATACGCCTGCGTCTCACAAATAGGGATCCCATACCAAATCCTAAGCGGCAGCGATGTTCTCTCAGCCAGTCCATACCTAACATGGGCTCGGAAATTTGATCAGAAACCAGAAAGGAAGTATGAATACAAAACCCGTTCGTAATCTTAATGGGCACCCGCACCTCACCCAGGACATTTATATCGGACCCATTAGCAGCCATCAAAAAACGATTGCAAGAGCGTAGGTCTAACCCGTCGACAGTAGATGAAGGCACCAGGCTGACTTCCGATCCAGTGTCGATCAGGCAAAGCTGCGGTCGTCCGTTGATTTCTCCGCGGATGTAGACTGCGTTGTTCGTAGCACGGTCCGGCATTCTTGGGCGCGTCGTATTGTTCATGACCACCGGGTTCGGTGGCGTCGAAGCATCGGGCTCGGTCATCTCGGTCTGGCGATTCTGGCGATTCTGGTATCGGCGATCTCGTCGGCAGTTACGGGCAATGTGACCGGCTCGTCCGCAGTTGAAGCAGGTCACTTCGCGTCGCTGATTCTCCGGAGGGCCTGGGCGGTCTCGCTCAGGTCGGATTTCATGACTCGGTTCGTCGGTCGTAGGAGGGCTTCGGCGTAGCACGCGGAATTGCTCGTCCATTCTTTTCTCTATGTCTTGCTGCCATTTCCGCTGCTCATCTCGCTGAGTGTTCAAGAAGCGGTCCATCTGAGCCTGAAGCTGGGCGCTCAGATCGGTCTCTTGCGTCGCTCGCACTCGGTTTGGCGGTCTGCGGCGATCATCGGCGTCGTTCGTCCGTTGATAGGCCTCCAGACGCAGGGCGGTCCGGTATGCCTCGTCCAAATTCTTGGGTTCTCGCTCGCGTACTTTGAGCGAGAGCTCCCGGTCTCTCATGGCTTCGAGGAAGGCGTCTTTCGCGATGATCTGAGTGGTCTCGTTGGAGGGCACCGGGTAGGCCAAGACAACCAGTCGTCGGATTTCATGCAGCAGGTCGCTCAGGTTTTCTTCCGGTCGTTGGCGGCGGTAGTACAGCTGGGCACGGAAGGTTTCTGCCTGGCCTTCCGTCCCGTATCTCTGGCGGAGGCGTTCGACCAATTCTTCATAAGTTACGCTCGGTTGAGCGCCGAAGTCCCAGAGAAGTTGCGTAGCGGCCTTCTCTAGCGAACATCTCAAGTAGTCGACCCGGTCCGCGCCCGTCCACTTGTTGTGCCTCGCGCAGACCTCGAACTGCACCAGGAATGACTCCAACGAGCCCGTCCCATCGAACTTGCCTGGTTTCATCGGCGTCGGGCGGCTTCGCAGCAGGTCGCTGACATTTTCTAGCAGATTCGGCGTCGAAGTCCCCGGTTCGTTCGGTCTTTCAGTCTCTTCGCGGAAACTGGCTTTCAATTTCCTCTTTTCGGTCGTCGAAGGGCCCGTCTTTCCTCGGATGCTCGTTCTCTCCGGCTTCACGGTCGTCTCCTCTTCCATCTCTTCGCGGAAACTCGATCTCACCGGCTCTTCGGGGTCGTCGAAGTCGATCTCGGACAGCAGGCGGCTTCGGTCCGGTCGCGTAACCAACGCGGCCATTCGTCTCGCGGCTGGCGTAGAAATTCTTGACGGCAGATCGGCCAGGTCCAAGGCCGCGTAGGGAATGGTGTCGTCCTCGTCTCCCGGAAACATCTTCGGTCAATTCTAGCGTCGTCGACGGCAGGAAATCTCCGTCAAAAATCCCACTGGCTCTGGTACCAATGTGACAAAACTCGTCCCCTTCAAGTAGTCTGAATTGACCCCACTGATGGGACCAATGTGACAAAACTGGGGTTTCGCCTCAGGATGCGAGTGTAAGGCGCGTGTCGCTCAGGATGGGAGCGTAAGTACGACCTCCGTGTTATTTCAGAGGGTTTCTGCGTCTGCCAGTCGACGGGCCCAGGCGATCAGTGTCACCCACCGAAGGATCAACGTCAAAGTTCTAAGACGATATTTATTCAAACACACGACCCTCACAACAGGCCAAGCTAGCTTAAAGACTATCAGATCACCATACAACAAAGACCTCAGAACCTCAGAACCTAAACTCTGCACAAAGCGCCCTCCTTATATACCCAGCAGGGGTGAGGGGTATCGACCGACTGAGGGTCGCCTGCAGTAACACCGTCGCCCGACAGAGGGTGTCTCAAAGAGACCGCCGCCGGCCGGGAGAGGGTGTCTCAAAGAGACCGCTGCCGGCCCGGAGAGGGTGTCTCAAAGGAACCGCCGCCGGGCGAGAGAGGGTGTTTCAAAGGGACCGCTGTTGGCCCGGAGAGGGTGTTTCAAAGAGACCGCTGCCGGCCCGGAGAGGGTGTCTCAAAGGATGCCGCCGGCGGGGGAGAGGGTCGCCCACAGAGCAGCAGTCGCCAAGTCCAAGACAGCGGTCGGCGGGGGAGAGATAAGCGCCCGACAGACCGTGTGAAAGAGAAGACCACCCAAGCGCTAATGTCCGTCGAGTCGGCAGTCGGCGGGGGGGAAGAGGCAATAAAGACTCGAGGCGTGGGAAAGCAACGGTCGGTGAAAGAGAGATGGACTCAAGGCACCAGACCACCCAAATCGCCACAGTATGTTCGGTGCCTGGTGCAGCTGGAGGGTTGCGGGTTCGAATCCACCTCAAAGTCGCCGCGTAGGGACCCTGGGCAAGTCCTTCACTCGCAATTGCTCATGCGCTTCGGCGTGAAACTCCGATTCAGCGTTCGCGCAGTAGTCGGGAGCGCCTCTGAATGGGAAATCTGGTAGGGGCGCTATAACAAGTGTTCAAATACAATACAATACAATATAGTTGCTGAATGCATTGAAATGCCATCGATAGACGTCTTATGTATTAGGCTATAATGGCGAGGCCACAGCAGATAACAAAATTTGAGATTAATCGTTGGTCAATCGAGATAAATTTTCAATCAGTTCTTTCCGGCTGAAGTGTTCGAACAGAGGTTGAGGCACCGGAAGCTGAAAGTCCACCTCCGTCTCAGGGCCGCATACGCTCCAGTACAGACGAAACGCTCTCATCAGCGAATCTTCGTCTGTGATGCCGTCCGCAATGTGTCGCCTTTCCCTGAACTTCTGATCCATGTAGAGGTCCATGTGTTTCGATCTGAAGTATCCTACGAACGGTTGAAGAAAGCCTGGCATGAAGTAGCAAGGAACGAAGTCCCAGAGATAGAAATACAGGTAGCACTGCAGCAACTTTCTCACCCACAGAGTTAGCTCCTGCGAAGTTACCTCTTCGAAGCTCGATCTGTGAGGAGTTTTTCCTTCCAAGGCTTCCATGCAGTAAAGAAGGGACATCTTGAGTAGATATGTGCTTCCCTTTTGGTCGCACAGCATGTGCTTGCAGACCATGAACGCAGCCTTTGCGGTTGACGAACTCTTTGCAATCGATCCGCTTTCGACCGGTGCAAAGGAAATTCTGGCGTACGGATCTGAGTATGGTATCCATGGAAATCTCCGCTGGGGTGGATCAAGTACTAGGTTGCAACCGTAGGACTTTACGTCAACATTGACGCAACTCAGGGCTTCGTCAGGCCACCAGCCACCTACGTGGATGCAGGGAACAATATCCATTGAAATTTCGAGACAGGTGGTTGATCGCGTCGTCGGATGAACTCGAGACAGACTAAGCGTCTTGCAAAGAGGCGAAGAAAATCGAAATGTTAGAAGTCTGACTTCCTCGACTAGATCCAACTCAAAAACTGGCTCGTTTTTCCAGAACTCGCTGTCTTTCAGGACTTCGACGAGCACGTACTGGAATCTTAGATTCAGCTGCTCGGTCTGCAGATACCCCTCTTCGTTGAATAAGAATGCTGTGTCGCTTCTGAGTGGGATGGACGTTTTACCGTCTCTTTTACGCAGAAGAACGTAGCCTTTCGGCGAAACGGGCGACTCAACAACTTCGCACAGCTTGCCGATACCAGTTAAAATAACATCGATATCAAATTCATATTGGCGATTGATCGCAGTGCCTTCCCGTGTGCTTCCAACCAAAATATGGCGACTCTCGAATAAAGGATCTATGGCCTGCATGGCACTAAGAAGCCTCTTTATAAAGTCGTCCACTTCGTCGTAGCTCTGGCAGTCTTCCTTACGATACGCATAATCAAGCTCTGTCCAAATTCTCCAAGCGGTTGCCGACGTGTCAAAGTGTGGACGAAGAGCTTTGACTAGGTTGCAGCGCTTTGGAAATCGTTTAGCGTTTTTCAGTATCTCTGCAGCGTAGAGCGCTATCTCGGTATGATAAATTGATCGAAAGGCTTTGAGTTTGGATTTTTTTAGGCTTCTCTCTGCTACGTTTCGTCTTTGGGTTTCTTCGGGGGTAATACCATCAACGTCTCGCACGTCTTGTCGCGCCCCGTAACCTACCAGTAACGCATGTAACGCCTCAGAGGCGGCGTAATGCAATGGAGTTCGACCGTAGCTATCAGTTACGTTCACACAAGAACTTTCATACGCCAGCATTGTTCTTACCATCTGCTCGTAACAGCTAACGCTATTTGTGCCCAATTCCTTTGCGCCCAACATGAACTCGCTTCTCATGGTCATGTAGTGTAAAGGAATTCGTCCTTTGTCATCTTTCACCGTCGCACTGCTACAGATATCGCCAGCTCCCCGGTCGGACGGCGCCCATGCCAAATGGAACTCGGTCCCCTTTTTTATCGCTTGTTCGATAACCGAGGAGGCATTGTTTTCGAACTCGTCGAAAATGACGCCCATTACAAGACCGATAATCTCCCATTCCGCAGTAAGAAAATGCAACGGCGTTCTTCCTCTTTTGTTGATTCTAACATGAGACCATTCTCTCTTGTCATCAGGGTCTCTCTTCCCCGGTAGTTCTTCTTTCGATTCGCTTTTAATCGCAAGCATCTGTATCACCGAGTTGCTGTACAATTCCGGAGCCCTGCTGAGGAGATCGAAGGCAGTTTCGTTTCTCCAATCGGTTGCGTCGACTTGGGCATGGCCAACGTCCAGGAGGACTTTCACCACGATTTCCTTTCGATCTCTCCATTGCAACTCCTTCATGCTCAAGTTCAGACAGTGCACGTTCCATACAGGAGTTGACAGGCACTCAAGCGGTCCACAGATCACCGCATGCAGAGCAGTGTAGCCCCGATAGTCGCGGCAGTTGACGGAAGCGCCTGCAACCAGCAACTGCTTCACGACGTACGGATGGTGGTTCTGCGCTGCTCGTATCAACGCCGTCTGTCCGTAGTTGTCCTTCAGATCGACATGCTCTGGTTTCATTCTTTCCAACAGTTTTTCTACCACGTGGCAGCAACCGGACGCTGCCGCCCTTATAAGAGGAGTCTCCCCTCTAACGTTTCGTCGAAGGACATCGGCTTTGTTGTCCAGCAGAGTGCTAAGAATGGTCAGATGGGGAAGGACGCAGTACTGGTAGCTCAGCAAATCCTCGTTTGTCGTTTCCTCCAGACCGACAAACCTCCAACATCCATTTATTCTATTCGTCTCCAGTCTGTCCGTGTAGCAATCAAACCCGCAACCGTTCGCTAGCAGATGCAACGGGGTGTTCCCTTCAAACGTCATTGAATCGACGCTGGCTGCATCCGCCTCTAGCAGGACTTTGAAAACGCCAGCGATAGTATCTGAGTCTTTCGATTTCGTCAGTAACGCTGCGTGTAGACACGAATTCCCCCGTCTGTCCGTTACGTTGACATCTGCCCCGTTGTCCAGCAACAGTTTCAATATTTCTAGTCCTTGGAACGCTGCGACGAATATAAGAGCACAGTTGCCGTCGTTGTCTCTGCTATTAACGTCGCAGTCTGCATTCAAAAGACT
This sequence comes from Aporrectodea caliginosa, assembly GCA_020284085.1. Taxonomy (NCBI): domain Eukaryota; kingdom Metazoa; phylum Annelida; class Clitellata; order Crassiclitellata; family Lumbricidae; genus Aporrectodea; species Aporrectodea caliginosa. Next base: position 42,103 of record JACEVL010001367.1, read on the forward strand.
ACTTGCGACTTCCGAATGATTTCCAACAGAGGCGAGAATCAGAGGAGTTTCACCTGAGAAATTTCTGTCGTTCGGATCCGCCTTGAAGTTCAGTAAGTGTTCAACGGCTCGAGAATTACCAGTTCTTGCTGCGACGTGAAGTAAGGAATTACCGTAGGGGTCTCTTTCGCTGAGCCTCTCGGAATCGCTGGTGAACAGATCTGGTGTCCATCCTTCTTCATATTTAGATATGCGAGAGAACGAAAACATTGTATCACTGCGCAACTATTAACTTCTGTATACAATAAATACTTCTCTCTGACTAAACTCTGCTTCTTATTGAACACGTAGCCGTGACTCAACCGTTTACACTGGACAGTGTCCTATCATGCAGGGCCGTAAATCTGTTCCGAAATGTGGGGAGGGAAAACTGCCCCTTCCAAAACGCATTTACTTCCATTAGGAAGCCCCATATAACTGCATTGCTTAGGAGTCGTAATTATTTAATTAAACAAAACAATATTCCAAACTGCCACCAGCGGTTAACGACTAACGACTGATTCCCACTAAGTGTTACATTTTTTTTATTTGTTCACACTGCTGCATACCTATATATCTTCGGAATGGAGAGAGCAACAAGACTAGAGCAGAGCTAATCTTGCCGAACAAAAAATTGCGGGGAGGGAATACCTTCACGTTCCCTCCCAAGCTAAAAAGTGGGGAGGGAATTCCCTCCCTTCCCTCCCCAGGATTTACGGCCCTGGTCCTATGGACTTCAGTTAAGCTTTTTCTGTAATCCACATAGCATGCAGAATCTTCAATGATTGTATTAGAGGAAAGCTGTGGTAGAATCTTCCAATAGAATCCTGCACGATTTCCTCATTTGCGAGACGACGTCTGATCATACGCTAAGGCGAAAATCCGCACAGAATATTGATCATACAATTACGTTGTATCGGTTCAACAAGATCTTTCTGCAGAGACGACATTTGTTACGGATCGCACAATAGGCATCTACGTGTAATGTATCGCTTGATGAATCGCTCACTATCCAAGCAGACGTATGATTCCCTTAAAGGCGAATCAATTTTCATTTTCTAAATGTTTCGAACCTTTCCTGAAAACGTCTTCAGCTTAACTTTAGGTCAACATTGTCCTGTAAAGACCGAGGCGGCGCCCGACATTGTTTTATAACCAGGGCAGTCATGGGCCTACAACTTAGTAACTAATGCAGAGGAAGATTTAAGGCGAGCAAAGCAAACATTCTGGCAGCCTTATGGCGGTGCAACGACTAGACCTGCTGTAGCGCCGCCACTATGTGAAGTGTCATCATTACATTATAAATCAGTATGTCAATAGGCTGTATTGTATTTTATTGAGCCATACTTCATGTTCGGGCTTTAGGCAGTATAAATATATACAGGGATACA
>JACEVL010001368.1:0-41205 GCA_020284085.1 Aporrectodea caliginosa
TGCATGAGAGGTTCACTACCACCTAACAAGAAACCCCAAAACTATAGATGTGTTTTAAAGAGACCTTGCATTTAAGTAACATCTTGTCAGTTACTACCTGGACTAAAATTATTCAAGAAATCTAGCAATCACACACACTAATATTTTTAAAGAATGAGCTACGCAATTATTTGGTTGAAGGTAGGGCCTAATTATTAAATGTCTTGGTGTATTCGTATATCTCCTCACGTTTAACTGTAGTTCCCACTCATTCATATTTAATTAGTCTAATTTTGTCATTTAGTTTAGATTCTGTATATTGATCAAGTCACCAATTGTCCCTTCAGATGTGCCAACTGTTCTCATAAAAACTGTTTTTAAAAGTTCTGGTATTAATGATTTCTTGTATCGACTGTTCAATCACTGTTTTGTAACTGCAATTGTTTCACTGGGATCAGTAAACGAATTGAATTGAATAAATGAATTGAATTATACTATTATGCATCTCTCGCCACATCTTCTCTTGAAACTGTGCCAAGGTACCTCTACCCAGCGGGATCATTGCTCCCTTCAGGGCCTTCACTTGTGACCTCCTTCATCAATCTAAACTTAAGGAGCTACGGTACCTGATTTGTAATCCTGATGGTTGTTTTGTTACAAATGAGCGATTGATTGATTGGATTGATTGATTGAATGATACAATGGCCGATATAGTGTTGTTAATCTTCTTGACAATGGTATCATGGCGCAGTCTTTCATTTCAGAATTGTATGCAAAAGTAAAGGGGTTAAGAGAATTCCCTTAAATGCCATCGATGGGTATGAAGCGATAGCGACTTCATTCTCTTAACCTCGGCATATGAGGACCGGTGGCCAGTCCTTTTCACTCTATCATGAAATTCTAAGTAGCCTACTTATAATTACGTGTAATATTAACATTGGAGAGCACCGTAAAAGTAGCTCGCACTTTACTGTGCTATAATAAATTGTCGTTACTGTTATTGCAATCACAGTTTAATCTTCCTACTGACAGTGTACAATAGATATACACATTCCATAGCTGAGTTCGCTGGAGGAGAGCGAGTGGAACAGCGGTTCTGATATGCCGAAGCTAAGAAAATGAAGTCGAATTTACGATGTTTTTGTTTCTCGTTGCATTTACGATGTTTTGAACGTACTCGCCACGGAGCTTCTCATGTTCGGCGATTTTGGTAACATCTCCAATTACACGAGAACGCGCAACTCAACTATAATGAGTACACCGACCGTACATGGTCGGTGGAAAGATTAGATGGTTAGGGAGAGGACTGGTCACCCGCCATCATATACTGAGGCTAAACAAAATGAATTCGCTAACACTTCGTCCCCATGACTGCTTCTTTGGGTTATCTGAAGGAACTGCTCGTCTTCTTACATCTGGGGCGTAATTCAAATTATCGGATTTTTATTCTTAAAAATTAACAACGTCTTTCCATCTGTGTGCAGCGCAACAATGCCATTGCATTCAGAGGCACATATCTGGATGGCTGTGAAACCTGGGACGAGGCCTGATATCTCGGAGAACATTTTTACTCCTAACATAATATTTTGTTCCAGAGGGATTAGTTCAACCTCGGGTAAAAGCATAATAATAATAATAAAAATAATAATAATAATGAGACATAATAATTGTATTAGTAATAACAATGTCTGATTATCTGAAGCGCCATCTAAAGGCAGCTGAACGCATGATGGAAATGTCCTGAGAAGGTAGTTGGCGGTTTCTCGTTGGACATCCACCCACATCCTCCATTACAACTATGTCTCACGTGGATCATGCGTCCTTCAGGGATTTCAACATTATTTGACATTATTATTACTATTATTTTTTTAACCAGAAGTAAGAATGATCCCTCAGATGTTAAAAGAATTTGTCACCAGACACAATAGAGATATAAGGGACTGTCTGGAATGGCTACGTCTCCACTAGATCCGGCTCCACTAAAGTGTCACGAAAAGCCACCGAATTAAACCGTTGGATCGTTGAATAGTAATAGAGAGACATTGCAACAAGAAACAGGTCTCTCTGTTGTCTCCTGTGGACAGTGTTATTATTATTATTATTATTATTATTATTATTATTATTATTATTATTATTATTATTATTATTATAACAACTATATTTATTCTCCATCAATCAACATCAATACTTAAAGCTACAATAGACAAGGATGCAGTAGCTGTCTAAAATAAACGTCATAAGTGCCGTTAGTGTCAAATCTCCCTAAGGTCTGGCTCCGCTAAAGTGCCGCAGAAAGCCACCGAGTTGAACCGCTGGACAGTTATAGAGAGACGCTGCAGCAAGAAGCAGGTCTCTCTCTCTTGTCTCCTATTATTATTATTATTATTATTATTATTATTATTATTATTATTATTATTATTATTATTAGTAGTAGTAGTAGTAGTAGTAGTAGTAGTAGTAGTAGTAGTAGTAGTAGTAGTAGTAGTAGTAGTAGTAGTAGTAGTAGTAGTAGTAGTAGTAGTAGTAGTAGTAGTAGTAGTAGTAGTAGTAGTGGTAGAAGAAGAAGAAGTAGTAGTATAATTAATAATTAATAATATTATTGATTAATGATTAATGATTATTATTATTATTATTATTATTATTATTATTATTATTATTATTATTATTATTATTATTATTATTATTATTATTATTATTATTATTATTACCTTGCCCAACATACCAAAGTAAAGTGAGAGGAAATATTCTTACAAATGTGGCCGAGAAGAACTGTAAGACCGAACAAAACTCCGGAATGCATGACGATCTTTTCTTAACGAATTTCCGTATTGACTGCTGCAACTCGCTTCTTTTTCTCGTCCTAAATCTTCAGTGACAACAACTATCGCTTTCTCTTGTTGACGCCGTGACTCAATGTCGCCCTATGCTGTGTTCCACATCCGGTTCGATTCTTTCTTTATAGCGGTGTCAGTTGCTGTAATCGTTGCTAGGGACGACACGTAGCAACGCGGACGCTGGTGCTGGCCAGTCATGACTTGCTACGTAGGCAGTCCTGTGCAATGGTGCGGCACGACTTGAAGAACTTGCGCTCGCCTGTAGTAATTGTAGCCGTCGACCTCAAACGGATGCATACATTGATCGGTTTTTAAAGAACTCATCTGCCAACAAAGGTTAGAGACGATATATAGACAGTCTCTAATACCGATTGGATACAACGAGAACTAGGTCAACAGACATCATCCTGATGACAGGGAGAAACAAGGAAGGCTAGATACAACGGAAGCAGCGTCATCACAGCGATGGGAGACAACGAAGATCAAAGACAACACGGACAACGCTATGATTATGAACAATAATGAAGGCATGAGACAACACAGACAACGTTCTTGAAACTATGAGAGACAACAAAGGCAAGAGACAACAAAGGCAACGTGCTTAAAGCTACGAGAGACAACAAAGGCCGAGGACAACACACATGACGCTCTGATGAAGAAACACCGATGAGAGACAACGAAGGCGAAATGCAACAGAGGCAACTCTCTGACAACGAAGGCAGACAGTTAAGGACTTAGGGTAACATACGAACCTGACAACGCGTTCATAAGACTAGTGATTTTCATTTAGAGAGTTTTTGCCGGTAACACCCATTACTTTCTTTGAAAATTGATTTATCGATTCATTTTCTATTTCGTAAGTGACGCAAGACGTTAAGGTCTTATTTACGAATTATCTGAAACTGACCCGATTTTCAAACGGAACGGACATGGTCAGTAAAAGTCATTGTGGAGTCAAAGGTTCTGTCCAAATCGCGTCCATTTTCCGAATCAAACACGAGCTCGAAGGTCAGCCCATAAAACTTGTTGGAATTGTTGACCTGTTGTACATAGGGGAGCCTAGAGGAGCCAAACAAGAGTCAAGGTTGAGGCAATAACCAGCAAACATTCTGGAGAAAGCTTTTAACCAATCGACACGATTGCACAGTGGGACTTTCATCACAAAGGCCCTTTTAGCTTATTATCACCAGCGCAGCTAATGTCACGAAGCGTCGGTAAAACTGAAAAAATATCAATGAGATCTTTCGTAAGGTAATGACCGTAAGAATAGGTTATGTAAGGCCATATTGGTTGGTATTCGATCGTCGACGAGAGGGGATTTTACCGTACTTCGCACAAACCGGAAGTTTGGAAACCGTGCTTTCTCTGTCTCAGGACCCTTAGAATGGAACCGTCTTCCAGCTTCAGTTCGACAGTGCATATCTGTTGCACAGTTTAAAACAAAATTAAAAACTTATCTGTTTACCTTGCACTATGACTAAGAATGTAGCGAAACGCTCTCTCGTGCAAGACTTGTCTTGTTAAAGCGCGCTATAAATTTTCATTTGTATTGTATTGTATTGTATGGTATTGTAGAATGAGACCATGTCAGTAGTATATATAGTTATATACTCAAGGTAATAAGATACTGTCATATTAGATAAGATATGGTGAGATCAGGTAAAAAGTAATGTATTGCAGTGCAAAGGAGACAATTTATATAAAATCATCATCAGAAGTTTTGCGGGTGAGAAAAGGATGGAGGGACAGACAGGGAGGAGAGAGAGAAGAAGGGACGGAAAGAGAGGGAGAAAAGAAGGGAGGGAGGGACAGGGAGGGAGAAAAGGAGGGAGTGAGGAACAGGGGAGAAAGAAGATGAGGGGAGGGAGGGACAGGGAGGAAGAAGGAGGAGAAAAGGAGGGAGGGAGGGACAGGGGGAGAAAAAAGAGAGGGAGGAGGAACAAGCAGGGAGAAAAGGAGAGAGGGACGGACAGGAGGGAGAAAAGGAGAGAGGGACGGACAGGGAGGGAGAAAGGAGGGACGGACGGATAGGAAGGGAGAAAAGGAGCGAGGGACGGACAGGGAGGAAGAAAAGGAGATAGGGACGGATGGGAAGAGGGAAAAGGAGAGAGGGACGGACAGGGAGGGAGAAAAGGAGGGACGGACGGCTGGGACGGACGGCTGGGACGGCCGGCAGGGACGGACGGGGCAAGGAGGGACGGCACGGGTTGGAGGTGAGGAGGGACGAACGGACGGACGAAAGGACGAACGGACGGACGGGGAGGGACGGACGAAAGGACGAACGGACGGACGACTGTGATAGATATCAGGGACGGACGGGAGGGACAAAATGAGGGGCGGATGGGAGGGAGGAAAGGACGGACGGACGGGGGATGGACGCACGGCGGAGAGAATTTCTGCACTAATGTTGGGCATAAAGGAATAAATTGAATAATTGAATAAGTTACTGTCCATGAAAGTTTCGAGACTGCACTGCGGCGACCTGGGTTCGAATCCCTGACACACGTCATCGAAAGACCAAACGGTTTATTTCGAGGCCCAAACACTGCTCTACATAAAAAATGGCGGTCCAAAGCGTGTTTTCTGCCGCTTTTCTGCGAATATATCGGCCATTTTGTCGCTGTTTGCTATCGATTGGAAAGCCGTTCTTATCCCTTTCCCGCCTCAAACACGGAATTTCCCCGGGGAACTCTCCAGCGTCATAAGTTTATGTCGATAAAATCATTTCTCACAGTCGCTATAAACAAGACAAAGGGAGGACGATCTGGAAGGACCAGCTGCAGTCGTCGCCATAGTGATGTGGCCAACACAACGAGCGTAAACTGTCTAATGTCAGAGCAGAACCAATGAGTCTGTCTGTACATGTATCTTTGTCTGTATGTCTTTGTCAATCTGTCTGTCTGCCCCTGTCTGTCTGTCTGTCTGTATTTGTATATCTGTCTGCCTCTCTATCTGTATTTGACCGTCTGTCTGTCTGTCTGTCTGCCTGTCTGTCTGTCTGTCTGTCTGCCTGTCTGTCTGCCTGTCTGTCTGTCTGTTCTCTTCTCGGGTATCCGTTGAATTGAGCGCGCACATTTCGCCGACCTTCATCTCAGCGACCTCAATTCGCCGCCGCGAAACTGAGCGCCGACACAATTCGGCGCCATCAAACACAGCGACTACACAATTCGCCGCCATTCATTTCAGCGCTGCTTCAATACTAAATACCGGGCGTAAACAACACGTGTTCTTGACTAGAACTTCAAAGCAAAATCAAAGCAAAATTGTTCTTAATAAGGCGGGGTTTGGCGGGTAAACTTGCGCTTTAGGGTCCCGAATAATGACACCCATATTCGAGGGGAGTATGTATTATAATCAGCCTAGTTCAATGAAGAAGTTTAGCACTAATGGCGTCGTGAGGGTCGTTTAGGGTCAGGTTAAGCGTCGTGAGGGTCGGTTAGGGTCAGGGTTAGGGTTTGTGTTGTCATTAGAAAATCTTCAAAATCGGGACCCCTAAAGCGCAAGTTACAAAAATAAACTTTGACATTGTTATCATAAGAGTCGCTTAAATGAATGGCGGCGAATTGTGTAGTCGCTGTGTTTGATGGCGCCGAATTGTGTCGGCGCTCAGTTTCGCGGCGGCGAATTGAGGTCGCTGAGATGAAGGTCGGCGAAATGTGCGCGCTCAATTCAACGTAAACCCTCTTCTCGTCTACTTATTTGTGATAAAAATAAACAAACCGGTTTAGACCGGTGACCGATTAAAACAGAATTTTAAGGTTCAAACCCCAACCATCGATATATATATATATATATATATATATATATATATATATATATATATATATATATATATATATGCCTAACTGTCGTTTAATGGTTCTGAATGACAAATCGCAATAAGTTAGCAACAAACAGTTTCAGTAAGGAGTAATGAAGGTCATGTATAAATAAGATTATCGTCTGTAGAAAATCCTGAGGATAGGCCTATAGTTAGTATCGTCTTTAACCGGAAGTTTAAAATTGTGCGTTCTTGGGGGCAAGTACGTTATACAGTTATACTGACTCTGAAATGTGGGGGGGGGACAAGCTACGTAGAACATGCGAGTCGCTACCGATTACAGCTTTCAATAGTCGACTGTCGGCCGTGTTGATCATTGATTCGATGCACTCGGAGCTTGATGTCAGGAAGTTCAGGCGATACATTTTGTTGAGGAAGAGCTTGAGCTTTATACGGTCCCCGACTGAAGCCAGGCCCACCATGCCGGGGCAGCATAAAGACGTGATATAATTGTCGCCCTTGTAACTCCATGAAGCGCCGCAGGCGGGAGACCATGGGATCGCAGAGTCCTCAAGGCATGGAGAGAGCTGGTACATGTGCCGAGGAGTCGATCAATGTGCTGGAAGGCCGAAGGTCAGAGGTGATGGTAACTTCCAGCACGACCATGGAGTCAGCCCGCTCCATGTCAGCGCTTGGGAAGGAAACATACTCCCTCTGGCCGGCGTGTAACTAACATCTCCCTTGACTTAGCTGCGTTGAGTTCAAGATTGTTCTGGGAGGCCTACAGACCGCGATAGCTGTTAGTTCATCTTCGATCGTATCTCTCTTGAAGGCTGGGACAATCAGCTAAGTGTCATCGGGGCAAGCTGAACCATCTTGTTGTGATCGTTGACTGGATGGAGGTCCGAAGCATTTACTATGAATGAGGAGGGGCCGATCCAAGAACCTTGCACATCACTAGCGTTGATACTTGATAGTTATATGGATGAGGTGCCCATGTAGTGAGGGCTGTTAGCAAGATGAAGGGGACCGACTGGACAAAAGCACCAAACTTTCTGTGTACTTAGGTTTGGTCATATGGTAATAGTTTTTGGTAGGATCCACGCGATCCGACCACGGGGTCACCCTCAAAAATGCATTTTAACCAAGATGGCGGCCAATAATGGCGCCAACACAGAAAACAGTATATATCAGGTCATAGGTAAGCTACAAAAACAAACCAAGTATCAAATTTAACATTATCAAGGTCAAGGAATCGATTTATCGTAGTGGCAATAGTGTCCGAATGTTACTATTCAAGATGGCGTCCAATATGGCCGCCAACACACAAATAAATATATATATATACCAGGTCAGAGGTAAGCTACAATAGCAAATGAAGTGTCGAATATAATATTTTCAACGTCAAGGAATCGATTTATTGTAGTGGCAATAGTGTCCCGAATGTTACTATCCAAGATGGCGGTCAATATGGCCGCCAAAACACAAAAATATGTATATATCAGGTCAGAAGTAAGCTACAATGGCAAATGAAGTGTCGAATATAATATTTTCAAGATCAAGAAATCGATTTATCGTAGTGGCAATAGTGTCCGAATGTTACTATCCAAGATGGCGTCCAATATGGCCGCCAACACACAAAAATAGGTATATCTTGGCTCATAAAGCCTGGATCGGGGGGGGGCCTTTGGAACCGCTCTTCGGGACCATCATCTTCTCAACACTGACGAAAACTCTAAGCGGACTGTCTCTGAGCTGTTTGATTCTATTTGTAGCGCTCACAACAGAAGCAGATCCGATAAGGTTTTGACTTTGAAGATCTCTTTATGATTTCTTGGATTGTAGCATTCCCGCACTATTGCCACTTCATTTGTTATTGTGGCTTACCTATCCATTCATTTATTCAAGGAATTTGATATTACGCCCCTTCAGGAGACCTATTCAGGCGCTCCCAGCCCAGCTTCGGCACTAATAATTAGACTTTAGTAACTTATTAAATGCAGGGGCACTACCCCTAGGCAGTAGACGAATCTCTAATGGGAGACCATTCTAGATGGAAGGTCCAACCATTGAGAAGGCACGGTGCTGCCTAATTGAGGAGCGAGCCCGAGGGACTAAGAGTTCTCCCCCAGCAGAAGATCGGAAGACTCGACGGCTGCAGCTGTATCAGAAAGCGGACGACAAAGATCACTCCGATAGGCCGAGGCACAGCCAAGGATGCACCGCCAGACCAAAACAGCAACCCTATTAGAGATGCGTTGTGGGACAGAGAGCCAGTACAATACATCCCACATATAATACAGAAACAGGAGCATATTTGGGAAAGCCCCTCTAAGACGAGCAGCTGAACGAAAAACCGGTCACGGCGCCCAATTAGTCCAAGTGGCTCTGTGGCAAACCCACCAGGATCAAACTGCAGTGATCCAATCTGCTAGTAACAAAAGCATGGATAAGGATCACAGCAGCGTCACGGGATAGGGAGCGAGAAATAACCCTCAATTGGTGTAGCTGATAATAGCAGCTAAGGGCAAGCTCATTTATGTGCTGAGAAAAACAAAGTTCTTGATCCAAAGTTACCTCAAGTCCCGGACCGAATCCAATAAGGTGACATGCGGGAACTTTTCCGAAACCAGGCATCGGTCAATGCTCGCCAGCCGTCTACCACAACCCAAACAAATGAATTGATTCTTAGAGGCGTTTAGAAGCAGGCGATTGGATGCTAACCAAGTGGAAGGGCATCCATAGCTTGGCACATCTGCTGAACGGCAATCCACCCCGCAATTGGGGTGGCAATGGGTGTAGGTCTGCACATCGTCAGCATATAGCCTAGCTGGTGCACAAGCCCACATGACGCCAGCAAGACCCCAATACCAGACGATTAGATAATATAAAGCATTGGGCCCAGCACTAAAACCTATGGGACACCAAAAGGGGCTAGAACCCAGCTGGACCTACAGGAGCCAAAGACTACACGATTAGTGCGCTCTGACAGAAAGGATCGAAGCCACTCTAGCGGTTTGTCTGTCAGCCCAAAAGAAGCAGAAAGGCGTTGAAGGAGTAAAACTTATTATGGCCAAGAGAGTCAAAAGCTGAGCTGACATCGATGATGGTCAGAGAGAGAGAGAGATGTCCGACATCTATGGCGCCATAGAGGTCAGAGAGTCCTGAGGCGTTTTGGAGAGTCTCCATAGAGTGATTCTTCCTAAAGCCAGACTGCTGGGAGGAAAGCAAACTCTTTATATCTAGATAAACAATAGCAACAATACATTCCAGAACCTTAGAAGGAAATGTCACATTTGCAATCAGGCGGTAATTTGCTTAATCACTTGAATCCAGCCCATCCAGCTTCAAGACTGGGTACAGGATCGAGCACGCACGTTTTTGGCGCGATTAAATTGAGCATTCGTAGCTCAGCATATTTTTGTGTGTTGGCGGCCATATTGGACGCCATCTTGGATAGTAACATTCGGACACTATTGCCGGCACACTACGATAAATCGATTCCTTGACCTTGAAAATATTATATTCGACACTTCATTTGCTATTGTAGCTTACCTCTGACCTGATATAATAATAATACTAATAACAGTGACAATTTATATGGCGCCGTAACACAGCCATGCCGCTACAAGGGCGCCTCACAGTCAACTAACAGCAGGGTCGGCCTCACAGAACAAATAAGTCTTGAGTCCAGATTTGAAAGAGTCAACTGTGTTAGCCGCTCGCAGGGCAGGAGGAAGACCGTTCCAGCATATGGGGCCGGCCATCGAGAAAGCGCGATCGCCAAAACGGGTTTTCATCCGTTTTACGCGAAGATCGATTTTCTCGAGCGATCGGAGTCGCAACCCGGAGGCGGAAGAATGCGTCCTGATGCAGTAATCTCGCAAGTACTCTGATATATACATATTTTTGTGTGTTGGCGGCCATATTGGACGCCATCTTGGATAGTAACATTCGGACACTATTGCCACTACGATAAATCGATTCCTTGACCTTGAAAATATTATATTCGACACTTCATTTGCTATTGTAGCTTACCTCTGACCTGATATATACATATTTTTGTGTGTTGGCGGCCATATTGGACGCCATCTTGGATAGTAACATTCGGACACTATTGCCACTACGATAAATCGATTCCTTGACCTTGATAATGTTAAATTTGATACTTCGTTTGATTTTGTAGCTTACCTATGACCTGATATATACTGTTTTCTGTGTTGGCGCCATTATTGGCCGCCATCTTGGTTAAAATGCATTTTTGAGGGGTGACCCCGTGGTCGGATCGCGTGGATCCTACCAAAAACTATTACCATATGACCAAACCTAAGTACACAGAAAGTTTGGTGCTTTTGTCCAGTCGGTCCCCATCCGCTTAAATTTTGGGTCTAACAGCCCTCACTACTGAGCCCCGAACGAGGATCTGTTTCATAGGTTTGTAGGCCTACTTATATCTTGCACGGTCTGTACACTGTTTGTGTCCCGGGCCCTGGAGTCGAATCCGTAGAGCCCGTTTCTGAAATCTATAGGAATCGAACTAACTTCATCAGCTGAATTGATGTCGAGAGGGCATGGACTGCGCAACCACATAATAAGGGATTGGATGGAATTTACACCAAAATAGCCAAATTCTCAATGGAAGCAGTCTCGACATCGCTAGCCGCAATAATAAATCGTACCCTGATTTCAGATGTGGTGCAGGAAGCCAATTAAAAATTGCAAAAATCCAAATTTTTACATCTGGGGAAAGACACGAATTAGCAATTAGAGACCCATACCCGTCCTACCATTTTTCTCCAAACTCTTCGAGAATGTTGTGTATGGAAGAATAATGTCTTATGTAATTGCGAAAAACATGTTATATAATGGTTGGTTTGGTTCTCGCAAAGGTCTTTCCACATAAATGGCAGTCTTTGAGATGTAGGCCTACGATAAGAAATCGGAGGCCAGAGATGAAACTATTATTCCATTGGTGTCTCTTTTGACTTATCCAAGGCTTTTGAGTTTTGACACAGTGAACCACGAAATTCTACTTTAAAATTAGACCACTATGGGATAAGGGGAAAATGCTATGACTGGCTTAGGACTACCTGAAAGGCAGAAGACTACGTGTTTCCGACAATGGTCATATATTTCACACATAGGCCTACTTGGAATAAATTGATGGTCCCTCAAGGCTCGATATTAGGCCCATTGCTATTTCTGATATAGGCTACGTAAATGATGTCGATCACTCCTCATCGACATTGCAGTTCTTTATGTTCGCCGATGATACTAATATGTTTATATCTGAAAACTCACTCACGGATCTGGTTAATAGGAAAAACAACGAACTTCGGAAGGTTGATAGCTGGCTGAAAAGCGAAAAAACTATTCTGGAACCTTAATAAAGCAAGATATGCCTATTTTTATTTCAACAAATTGGCAATTATTCAGGCTTTTCCGGTCGCTATTAATTAACATCGATAAAAACTATAAAACGTCGGCCTCGAAGAAATTCCTGAGGTAAGCTTAGCCTACATATAGATGAACTTGTTACACATACGGTAACCGACATCTCTACGAAAGTAGCCAAAAATATAGGCATTATATCCCGAATACAGCAGTGTTTGCCGAAAAATATGCCTGTAAATTCGTATCATTCGCTAATTCATCCTTATCTTACATAATATTGTAATTTCATATGGGCATTTTCCTACCATCCTTGGGTGGCTTTCCTGACAGCCATGCAGAAGCAAGCCATAGCCTACGTACCATGTGTAATGTAACTTTTAGAGCACAAAAAAATTACTTATAGATCTTTGAAAACTGCCCTTTGAAGGCATTAATAAATCACAGGTGGGTTTGTTTGTGTCATAGACCCCTTAAATTACAGGACTGTAGGCGCTCAGCCTCGGGACTTGGAACTTGGGTCCATTCTCAATTTACACTTTTTATCACAAAAAATGAACGAATAGTCCGATTTGCATGAACTCTTTTTTGTTCTATTTGTCTCGACGAGAGCTATATTGGGAGAAAATATTGACGCTAAATTCTGGATAATTCAAGGTCATTTCAAGGTCAGAAAAAATGAAATCTAGCAAAAATCAGAGAAAAATGGCCAGATCTCAGCCAATAATTCTTGAAATCAGCTAATTCTTTCTTGTGTTTCTCTTCTAGATAAGGGCTACCTGGGATAAGAAACAAGGCTATTAAATATAAGGCGATCCAAGGTTATTTTAAGGTCAAAAAGGTCAATTTGAGAAGAAAATCAGAGGAAATAGCCATAGCTCAGACAAATATTGCTACATTTTAATTATTCTTTTACCAATTTGCTCATGCCGATAAGGGCAAGACGACAGTACCTAAAGGTTAAAATAATCCAAGGTCATTTCAAGGTCAGAAGGTCAAAATCAAAAGAAAATGACCATATCTCAGCCAAAAGTTGTTTTATTTGGGTGATTCTGTGTAATGGTCATTGTTCCTTGATTTTGACCTTTGACCTTCAAATGACCTTTAAGTAACCCAAGGTCGTTTCAAGGTCAAAATGTAAAAATAAATGAAGAATTGCCATAACACCGAATCGCCCAAATTAAACAGTGGGGCGCCATGTTCGGTGCCTTGCAGCCGGAGGGTTGCGGGTTCGAATCCACCTCAAGGGGGTATGTTTGGTGCCTTGCAGCCGTAGGGTTGCGGGTTCGAATTTACCTCAAGCTGCCGCGTAGGGACCCTGGGCAAGTCCTTCACTCGCAATTGCTCATGCGCTTCGGCGTGAAACTCCGATTCAGTGTCCGCGCTTTGATCTTCGGGAGCGCCTCTGAGTAGAAATCTGAAGAGGCGCTATATAAATATCTGAAATGAATGAATGAATGAATGAATGAATAAACAATATTCTGTGTAATGGTCATTGTTCCTTGATGTTGACCTTTGATCTTCAATTGACCTTGGATTCACCCAAGGTCATTTCAAGGTAAAGAGGTCAAAATCAAGGAACAATGACCATTACACAGAATCAATCAAATAAAACAACATTTGGCTTAGATATGGTCATTTTCTTTTGATTTTGACCTTCTGACCTTGAAATGACCTTGTATTATTTTAACCTTTAGGTACTGTCGTCTTGCCCTTATCGGCATGAGCAAATTGGTAGAAGAATAATTAAAATGTAACTATATTTGTCTGAGCTATGGCTATTTTCTCTGATTTTTCTCTCAAATTGACCTTTTTGACCTTAAAATAACCTTAGTTTGCCTTACATTTAATAGCCTTGTTTCTTGTCCCAGGTAACCCTTATCTAGAAAAGAAACACAAGAAAGAATTAGCTGATTTCAAGAATTATTGGCTGAGATCTGGCCTTTTTTCTCTGATTTTTGCTAGATTTAATTTTTTCTGACCTTGAAATGACCTTGAATTGTCCAGAATTTAGCATCAATATTTTCCCCGAATATAGCTCTCGTCGAGACAAATAGAACAAAATAGAGTTCATGCAAATCGGACAATTTGTTCATTTTTTGTGATACAGTGTAAATTGAGAATGGACCCAAGTTCCAAGTCTCGAGCATGTACGCCTACAGTCCTGTAATTTAAGTAGTCTATGGTTTGTGTATAGGTCGAACATGAACCTATATACCGGAAAGACTCCACAGCTGGTTTAGTAAAAACCAATAGGCTTGTAGGCCTAATCATCAAACTCGCTCATCTAATAGGTATCATCAAAATAATGTACGTACCAGAATTAGAATCTATGGGCTGGTACTTTGGAAATCTTTACCCATTGAGATTACAAGTCGTCCAACATTGTATCAAAATTTAAAAGCAGACTAAAAGCTTATCTCCTGACTGCACTGTATCTTTAGTCCTAAATCGACTTTTCTTTCTTCAAGTTCTCCCTCTTGTTGGCTCAATATCAAGTTTAGGTGGTTGCAACAAGCGAGGTGTGCCAATCGGTTTAACCTATTGTCATCATTCACTTAGTAAGTTTATATGCTATGTTACAGGTATTGGGTATAGCTGTGGTACTTACAATCTTTTCACTGGTTTGTTGCTGACTTGTGCAAGTTGTGGTACTTACGAAGTAATCTAGTGGACAGTGGTAGCCTATGTAAATGGTTTGTGAAATTTGGCGACCCTCTTCAAGGGACGACAGATGTCCAATTGAGTTTCCCTATTGTCACCAGTTATAAACTGACCTATGATTGTGCTGTTTGTGTGATTGGTGAGCAATGGAGTACTTAAAGAAAAAGCCTTTACAAATACTGCACACTGCCATTCTGGCATGTTATGTAATTTTCTGCAAAGTAGATATCACAACATCAACAGTAAAAAATTAATCGATGTTGCAATAAGCAAGTCACCATCAGAAATTATAAACCAAAAATTTCAAACAATAAAATTATTAAAAATCAATATAAGGCACTGGACATAATTAAAAAACAATATGCTATCAAAGTAGACTGAGTGGTAAGCTAAGTGATTCATACAATCCTTGTTTCCTTCAAAACCTTGCAAATGTGAGTTTTAGAAATGAAAATAGAAAGTAAATTGTAAACGCTGGATGCATTTGTAGTTATGACAAAAAAACATAGGTCGATAGATAATTCATCCGGTGGAGTATTGCCATGGTTGGAACAGTGCTCTTTAAATTCCTTCTTCATATCAAACAAGTCACTGAATATCCCGCATACATTAAGGTCATATCATAAACGGTCCTCAGCCTCAAATCATTACACTTCATTGAACCTTGTTGAAGAGGTCGTAAACATTGCTATGATAATAGAAGGAGGTAGGCGTAAATCTACTGAGGTATTTAATGAGAAAGATCCGATGTTAAGGTTGCTAATTGCCTCTCATAATCAAAAAGCTTTACTCCACATGACATCTTAGGTGCATGGTAAGTGTGTTGTTCTGTCTAAAAGCTCTACTGCATACATGGCATATGTATAGTTTTTCTCCAGTATGCACTTCCATGTGCTTTGTTAGATTGCCAGACTGAGGGAATAATTTCATACATAATTGGCACGCATATGGTTTTTCTCCAGTATGGGTTCTCATGTGACAATTCAGAGAACTACCTTTGGTAAATGATTTCTGACACAACTCGCATTTGTATTGTTTTTCTCCAGTATGGGTTATCATGTGTTTCTTCAAAGTACTGCTTCCAACAAATGATTTCTGACATATCTGGCATTTATATGTTTTTTCTCCAGTATGGGTTCTCATATGACAATTCAGATTATTACCTGTGGCAAATGCCTTCCGACATAACTGGCATTTGTATGGTTTTTCTCCAGTATGGGTTCTCATGTGACAATTGAGAGTACTGACTGCAGGAAATGCCTTCCGACATAACGGGCATTTGTATGGTTTTTCTCCAGTATGGGTTCTCATGTGACAATTCAGAGTACTAACTGCAGAAAATGATTTCAGACACAGCTGGCACAGGTGTGGTTTTTCTCCAGTATGGGTTCTCAGGTGATGATTCAGACTACTTCCTTTGGCAAATGCTTTCTGACATAACTGGCATTTGTTTGCTTTTTTCTCCAGTATGGGTTCTCATGTGGGTCTTCACAGTACTGACTCGAGCAAATGATTTCTGACATAGCTGGCATTTGTATGATTTTTCTCCAGTATGGGTTCTCATGTGATTATTCAAAGTATTGCCTGTGGCAAATGCTTTCTGACATAGCTGGCATTTGTATGGCTTTTCTCCAGTATGGGTTCTCATGTGCTTCTTCACAGTACTGACTTGAGCAAATGATTTCAGACAAAGCTGGCATTTGTATGGCTTTTCTCCAGTATGGGTTCTCATGTGGGTCTTCACAGTACTGACTTGAGCAAATGATTTCAGACAAAGCTGGCATTTGTATGGCTTTTCTCCAGTATGGGTTCTCATGTGCTTCTTCACAGTACTGACTTGAGCAAATGATTTCTGACATAGCTGGCATTTGTGTGGTTTTTCTCCCGTATGGATTCTCATATGACGATTCAGCTTACTACTTTCGGCAATCGCTTTCAGACACCGCTGGCATTTGTATAATTTTTGCACAGTATGGGTTCTAATACGACGATTCAGAGTACTATCTTTGACAAATGCTTGCGGACACAGCTGGCATTTGTAAAGTTTTTCCCCAGTATGGGTTCTCATTTGATTTTTAACAGTATTGCCTTCAGCAAACGATTTATGACATAGCTCACATTTGAATGGTTTATCTCCAGTAAGGGTTCTCATGTGATTCGTCAGAGTACTACATTTAGTTAATGACTTCTGACAAATCTGGGTCATGTAGGCTTTTCTCTTCATTATGACCTTCAAGTGGCATTTGTAAGGACAACGTCCCGTAAATGATTTTTGACTTAAAATAAATGTGTATGGTTTTTTCTCCTCTATGACTTTACATGTATGACATTATAATACTATTCTCTGCAAATGACTTCAGGCAAAGCGCAGATTTGTATGTTTTTCGTCCTTTAATATTTTCAAGTGTTTCATCACATTAGATCTATGCATCAATTCTCACATAAACTGCATTTGTATGGTTATCTCCTGTATTGGTCCAGTGTCTGCCTTTGCACTTCAAGTCTCTGTAAATGACTTCAAGGCTTTTCCCGATATGCGTTTTTATATGTGACTGCAGAGTAGGCCTGCTTTGGTGTATATGCTATTCGCCAAAACAGGCATTAGCATAGTCTGTCTTTTGTGACTTCACTCCAGTATGGGATCTAATCATTGTTTAGAAAACATTTTTCGATTTGGTTACAAAACAACAGTTATAGATATAACTTGATATAGCATATTCTGTTTTTCCATGGGGTCGTGTTTCACATCCCGATAAGTTGTCACAAAAGGAATAATTATTGTTTCTTTCTGGTGATGGCACTCATGCTGTTGCAGGACTCTAAAAGAACAAATATACCATGTAACTCGAGCGCAACTGAGTAGATGGAAGGTGCGCTATATCAAGTTTTCTTTGATTGATTGATTGATTGATTGATTGATTGATTGGTGACATTTGAAATGAGCTCTTCCATATTCTTAAATAATCGGGTCACATTATCTTGCATTTTACTTGTTTCTAGTAATCAATTCTGGTGTCACAACAATTCGTCTACAGAATTTTCGTGTACGACACTTCGTCTGCAGACATTACGTCTACAAAGTTATTTTATATTGTCACTTTAAAATGGAAGCTGGACTGATGAAAAAATTGTTTCCCTAAATGGAAGTGGGATTGATGAAAACATTCCTGTGTTGAAATAGAAGCTAGATTGATGAAAATAATCTTTTCAGTAATTAGAAGCTGGATTCCCGGGAATATCACGTTTTAGCGAAAATATAAGAAAGCGGCTTCTGTTGATTAGCCGTACAATACAATACAATACAACTTGTAATTTATAACGCGCCTTAATGGATACAGATAGGCCTACACTTGTAGACGAAATGTCGGTAGACGAAGTGTCTGTAGACGAAGTGTCGTTAGACGAAAAGTCTGTAGACGAGTTGTCGCGGAACCGATAGATCTGTATAAATTGATTTATTATCAAAGAATTAGTTAATTTGAACTCTTACCTTATAGCCTACAATAGCGCTAAAATAATGATGTCATCGTTAATTGCGCTCTGTACATAAACATGGAGATTCTATTGTGTGCAAGAGGGTGAAAAATTCGGTCTAAAACCAGCATCGCACTAATATAATATATTTTCGTTTATTCAACAATCCGGTTGAAACACCGCAACCGGTTACAATGTACAATTATGCAATTCACAAGACACAGATCTTAACTACTAACAGAACAGACAGCCTGCAAACACAAAGCATATCCGCCCAACGGGGGCTCGAACTCGGTACCTCTCGGTCACTTTGCCAGATGTTATCCAAATGTTAAAAATGCGCAAAGTAGTCATATAATTTCAAAACTTTTGCGAGTGATTAACCTAGGCTATTTATTGTGGTCTCCAAAGTATATCAGATGTTGGTTAAAGCTGAGAATGATACGTGTTTTGAAGAAGATGACAACGCAGATGGATAACAGCGCAAAAATGTGCTTCAATTAGCTTGAAATCATTTAATTACACTGGACAACACACAAAATGCCTTTTAAATGAAAATAGCCAATCTTTACTAATTTTGAGGTGCTGAACACGAAAATGACAATAAAATGTGTCGATTGGCTCTCGTTTAGGAGAGACAGAGATGGTTACGTATAAATGTCTCAGTACGCATTGAGTACATAGGTAACCATTTCGCAACGCTGTATTTCAAACTACATGTTGCGTCGTATTGCATCAACCAACCATACACACGCCTCCGGAGGCAGCGCATCATTCCCTGATGTAATGCAGGTGAGTCATCACGATCGCTGACGAAAGATGACGCAAGCGTAGTGGTACAAAGCAAGTCTCGTTTGCAAGACAGAAAAGGGCCATTACTCCATTAGTCAAAATGGCGTATCACCTCTATTTCGGATGTCAGCTCTGGGATCAGGACAAGTCCTGGGCGCCACACATATGCTGCAGCACTTTTGCAAGAAATCTTCCTAAGTGGCTGAAAGGCGGGAAAGTGGCGATGCCCTTTGCTGTTCCTGTGGTTTGGAGAGAAACAAGCAATCACGCAAATGACTGCTACTTCTGCGTGATTCCACCTACTTCTGCACGCATCACAACGAAAAAGGGACAGTGGCGTACCCGAATATACCATCTGCACTCCGACCAGTTCCGCACGAAGATGGACTTCCCGTTCCGGATCCTCCGAAGGAATTTTCCATTGATAAAGAGGATGAGGAGGGAAGCGAACGGACTTCGGGTTCTCCGCAACCTTCGACGTCTAATTATAATCTATACGTCTGCCACGGTGAGTCATCTGTGCCACACATTCTCACCCAGGCAGAACTGAACGATCTTGGTCGCGACCTGGAGCTGTCCAAGGCCAAGGACGGAGTCACTTGGATCCAGACTTCAAGAATGGAATCTTCTCCAGGAAAATATCCGAGTGACTTCGTTTTGCACTCGTCATGAGCAGTTTGAGGATTACTTCAGCCAGGAAGATGATATTGTCTTCTGCTCCGATGTGGAAGGCCTGTTGAATGCCCTCCACGTGACGGAAACCTACGAAAACCTCAAACACCTGTTCAATACAGCAAGTATGGATGGCATCTCTGTTGCGACTTGAAGGTAGTGTGGCCCTGCTGATGGGTCTCCAGCTTGGATATGTTGTATTACTGCTTAACGACACTTTTTCATATCGAAGATGATCAGTGTCGGAGGCAGAAAGCAACCTCGTACTCCACGTTTATTTTGCGACCGAGCCACCCGCAGTAAAGATCCGAGAAATTAATCTCTGATAAACCGACCGACCGGGAAGCGAACCCGGGGCGCCGGCGCGGCGAGCGGGCACCAACCCACTCGGCCATTCAGGATCTCTAGCTTGGATATACGAAATACTGCTGCTTTATATGTGACTGGGACAGTCGAGCAAAGACTTTGCACTATGTGAGGAGAGACTGGCCTGAGAGGAAATCTCTGAACGTCGGAGAGAAGAATGTGCAACGCCTAGCACTGGTAGAAACCCAACAAATCCTGCTACCATCGCTACACATCAAACTTGGTGTGATGAACAACTTCGTGAAGTCCTTGGACCGGACTGGATCAGCTTTCAAGTACTTGGCTGTCAAATTTCCTCAACTCAGTGAAGCAAACATTAAAGAGGGAGTTTTTTGGTCCTCAGATCCGTCAGCTATTCAGAGATGAGATGTTCGATAACCTGCTTCAGGGTGACGAGAAGAAAGCTTGGGACGCATTTCGTCTGGTGTCAACTAAATTCCTCGGTAATATTAAGGCAGAAAACTACAAGGAATTGGTTGAGGACATGTTGTCTATGTATCACAAACTTGGCTGCAATATGTCCTTAAAGATCCACTTTCTCCATTCCCACTTGGATTTTTCCCCGACAACTGCGGCATGGTTAGTGATGAGCACGGTGAACGTTTTCACCAAGACATTGCAATTATGGAGACACGATATCAGGGAAATTGGTCGACTTCCATGTTGGCTGACTACTGTTAGACGCTCGCCAGAGATAATCCTGAGCAGCTATACAAGAGACAGGCAAAGCAGCGTCGGAAGTAGAAGCGGTCCTGTACTGCTACATGTAATATGAACGTATTGTTCTATGACAATAGAAACTATTGCTGATTTCTCTTAGAAATTGTACCCAATTCCTTAATTTCATTGTCATATTCGTGTCAAGCACACTGAAACCTATCAGAAATTACAAATTTAATATCAGAGGCATGACTTTCATGAAAATTTGTTGTCCAGTGTTATCTGAGAACTTCTTCAGTGTCTGTCACTGTGATTTTGGTCAGGGCTTCAGTCTCTCTCAGTTTATGGAAAGGTGGACACAGGCTGCACGGCAGCACGTCAGCACAGTCCCCCCACCACTCTCTCAGTCTTTCGGAAAAATCACCTGGACATCACCTGCATGCCAGCCGAGCGTGCACGTGGTTGGATTTTGCTCGTCAGCAGGATAAAAACAGGTTCCAATCTATTATAAGTAGAATGACCCGGTTGGGATATCTAAAGTAACTAAGTAAGTAGGCCTATATTCTTTATTCAGCCAATTGCATATCCGCACTTTGGTGTACATACATTTATACAGAGTATAACATTCTTATTATAAACCGAGTTCTACCCATTGACAGCCCAGCCTTTGACCAGCTCAGCCAGCAGGCTGATACCGGTCTCTTCACAGCTGTTCTAATTTAAACGGGGGGCATGTTCTACATGTAGACTACATTGTTCCCACAAGGAGCGTATGCGTATGTGGCGTATGTCCATGGTCTCTTGACAGGGTCTTGACTCTTTTACATGAAGGAAACATTTACAGGAAGCATGCTGTTCTCTTATGGATTTTGTAGGCCTATTTATCTTTCGATTTCTGTACACCGGAGTGCGGCTCTTCTGCAACCGGTTTAATTTAATAAAGAATATACTGCCTTACCTCTAATTTTACCACTACAGCATTGCTTCCAACCAATATCAGAGACCAACGTACCCAATATATTACAATCTCATCCAAAAAAATCGGCGTGAACTCTATTGTATGTCTACTTCCTTATTGAAAGTCTGAGCATCTCCCCTTGTTGCCACACCCGTTCCAATTATGCCAGATAGCATTCTGCAATCACTCATCACTGCAGCATCACGGGAGATCCCATCCCATTAAAAACGCCAGAGAAAGTCATATGAAATGAACAATTTCTATATGATGAGAATGGAAAATCATTCAAGGGCATTTATCATATGCCTATAGTTATTGAATGGTGCATTTAGTATTGAGAAAGAATTTGTGAAGTATTGCTGTAGATATAGATATGCAACTCCAAGTGTTTCTGTTCTGACACAGTGCAAAGAATTACTGATAGCAGATAAAATTCAATCGTAAGAAATATTTTGTTCCTAAGGAAAACGATTGAAATATCATGTGGGCTGAATAGTTCATAGAGAAGAATATGAAAAATGATAACAAGCTTGCTATGCACTAATAAAATAATTGAGTGGTTTCTTTGTATCCATTTCTGCTTTGTTGCACTTTAAACATTCTAATAGCTTTCGCTAAATTGGTAAGCTTAAAAACTTCTGAATTGGACCGTGAAGTCAATGGTCTGTCTGACTTTCGATGGAGAGCTCTGACCAGTTTGGTTCGACCCGTAAACAGGAAGAATGTTTGTCGTTCTATTTCAAGTGCAGCGCACAGTGAGACAGCCTTTAGTCAGCCATTAATTTTGCACTCTATGGTGCAGCACATAAGGCACTTATTGTGTTCCGTACCACTTCGTTTGTATCTTGTGAAAGACCTCTTCTTTGCAAACATACAACCTATTTTTTTCTTAACTACGCTAATTATTGCGTAAATTTCTCTAGTGCTGACCCATTTTCCTAGACAGACTTGCTTAATTGTTCCCAATCACGGAGCATCAGACCGTCTTGTAAATCGAAGCAGATTCGTTCTTGATATCCCTGACATGTCGTTCCCAGAATGTCGCACATCCTCATTTATATAAGCGCTGATGGGAATGAAACTAATCGTCTCGCTTCAGTGTTGGCCACTGCCCTTAAATCGGAGAGTACGGGTTCGAGCATTCACTCTGTGTAGGTACTGGTACCTTGAGCAAGTTCTTCACTCAAAACTGCTAAGTGCCATGCACTGCCATCGACGTCCTGTCTTATTCTTTTTGCACTCAGGGGCGGAGCCAGAGGGGGCTAGGGGGCTAAGCCCCCCTAACTGTGGCTCAGCCCCCCAAAAAGTGGAAAATCACTGCAAATCATAGGGAGGAAGGGACAAAAGGGAAGGTTTTGGAGCTTTAGCCCCCAAACCTGAAATCCTGGCGCAGACACTGTGTGCACTTCTAAACTTTGGCAGCAGAGCTTAACCTTATTCTTAATTTTTTTATTTCTTAACCTTATTGTTTGGCAGCAATACTACATAGTTACAGTTTGCAGTGACATAGGCGATATAGGTGGCTATATACCTAGAGCGGCACTTTTTAAGGGCCGGCAAATTCCGACAAAATACATGATCGACACTTTTGTCAAAACGATATCATTTATGAGCAGGCTAGGGGCGGCATTTTTGTCCTCGCCTATATATCACAAAATTGTCGTATACTCTCAAAGAACGCCTCTGCAGTTTGCATTGTAGGCCTATCAAACTATCCCTATTTGCTTTATGAAGGGACTGCAGATCCCGCGGCCATTTCGATCCGCTTCGCTCGTATGGGCCTATGTCGTTCCGATGGAGAATCGATTAATTCTTTGTCTCCTTGGTTGGTGTGTGTCGGCGACTTACGAGTCCTTTCCCACTGGGTGTGTGTGGGTGTGTGTGGGTGAGTGTGTCCACAACTTATGAGTCCTTCCACTACCGACAGACAAAGCGTAATCAGATTTGAACGATAACCGTTGAACAGCCTCAGCCACGGCTGTCTGGCGCCGCATCTCCGCTGCAACCACGGCGTCCAAGTTATGGCTGGCGATGGCTTCACCAACAAAAGTGTAGACTTTTCTAAAGCTTTTCAGATTCCAAGACACATAAACTAGTTCGCGACTTCCTGCTGTTATCACTCGCACAGAATGCGGAAAGGTTTTTGAGAGGTCGTATCGCTAGGACCGTTGGCATCAGATTAGCTGAGGAAGTACCAAGCCTATAATATTATTGTCCTCAACCAGTGTATAGAAATCGTTGGACATCGCGATCAGGCCGTTGACCATCTGCGCAATGCAGAAAAACCAAGCCGATTAGCCGCCCGAAATATTAGGCTACGGTTTAGCCGAAAAACCGCCGAGAATGTTTTTACGGCTAGCCCCCGGAAACATATTCAGCTAATTCAGCTAGAACACGCACAAAGTTGTGATTGTAAAGTTTTTCCGCTGGTTTCAAAGAGTTATGACTTTGTAGATTACCGTACAAGTTCGGACTTATTGAAACTGTACTGTTTCGAATGACTTTTGTTTGCTACTATTAATTGTTCATTTTTATGGCATTGTAGTAGATGTCCTAATGTCTAATTAATTGGCTTTTTGGAACTCTATAGTCGATACACGTTTTGAACGAACTATGTTTCAAGCCGTATGTTTTAACGGCTAGCCGAAAAATGTAGTTTACGTCATTTTACGGCTAGCCGAAAAGCCGCCGTAAATTTTTTAAAGCCATCCGCTACCCCAACAAATTGGGGCTTGGGGGTATGCCCAGGAGGCCAATTAAAAATTGCAAAAATAATCCCAACTTTAAAATCTGAAGACAAGAAACAAATTAGCAATTAAAGAAATGGTAATCAGCAAATACAATTTACCCAAACTCTTTGAGAAAGTCGTGTATGGAAGAATAATGTCTTACATTTATGTAGGCTAACTGCGAAACACATGTTAGGCTATGTAATGGCCAGTTTGGTTTTCGTGAAGGTCTTTCCACTTAATTGGCAGTCTTTGAGATGTACGATAAGAAATCGGAGGCCAGAGATGAAACTATTATTCCATTTGACATATCTAAGGCTTTTGACACAGTGAACCACGAAATTTTACTTTAAAAATTAGACCACTATGGGATAAGGGGAAAATGTTATGACTGGCCTCGGGACTATCTGAAAGGCAGAGGGCAGTGTGCTTCTTACAATGGTCATATTTCACAAATACAATACAATACTCTACTATATTGTATGTGTGAAAAATGACCATTGTAGGAACACATGCAATAGGCCTACTGGACGTAAACTGTTGAGACCTTCAAGGGCTCCATTGCTATTTTTGATATGCTTAAATGATATCCATCACTCCTCAACGACATTGCAGTTCTTTATGTTCGCCGATGATGGGCCTACTAATGTGTTTATGTCCGACTCACTCGTGGAAATGGTTACTAAGCAAAACAAGGAACTTGGGAAGGTCGATAATTGGTTCAAAGCGAATAAACTATCCTTGAACCTTAATGCAGCAAGCTATATTTAATTTGCTTCAAGGAGGAAAATGGCATTTAATGAGGCTTATCCAATCACTACTAACTGACACTGATAAAACTATAATAGGGACGGCATCGAAGAACATCCCGGGTACATATAGTTGAACGTTTATCATGGAAAGAACACATAACTGACATCTCTAAGAAAGTGGCCAAAAATATAGGCATTAGGCTAGGCTATATCCCGAATAGGGCACTGTTTGCCAAAATAATGTTTGTAAATTTGTATCACTCGCCAATTCATCCTTATCTTACATATTGTAATCTCATATGAACACTTACGGTATTTTAACATACTCGGGTGGCTGGTCTGACAACCATACAGATGCGAGCCATAAGTACCATGTGTCAAGTACCTTTTAGAGCACAGGCAAAAATCTATTTATAGACCAAGGAATACTGCTCTTTGAAAGTATTACTAAATGACAGGAGTGTTTCTCATTGTATAGGTCCAACATGAACTTATCACCCGAAAGCCTCCACAGATGGCTTAGTAAAAACCAAGAGGTTCATGATCATCAAACTTGTTGGTCTAATAAATAGTAGAATTAGGAAACATAGTATTAGAATCTGTGGGCCGGAACTTTGTAATTCTTAACCGATTGAGATTACAAGTCTATCAACATTGTATCAATTTAAAACCCGGCTAAAGGCTTACCTTGTGAATGAACTGAATTCGTAATCTAGTTGTTCCCCCTACTTCTCCTACCTGTCGGCTCCATGTTAAGTTTAGGTGATCGCTACAAGCAAGGTGTGCCAAGCGGCTTAACCTGTTGTCACCGTTCACTAAGTAGGCCTATGTTTATAATGCCTTGTTACAGGTATTGGGTATAGCTGTGGTACTTACAATCTTTTCACTGGTTTGTTGTTGCTTTGTGTTAGTTGTGGTACTTACGGACTAATCTACTGGTAGCCTATGTAAACGGTTTGTGAAATTTGGCGACCCTGTTAGCGGGACAATAGGTATGTCGTGTTGGGTTTCCCCATTGTCACCAATTATAAACTGAACTATAATTGTGTTATTTGTACGATTTCTGAACAATAAAGCACTTAAATGAGAAACCTTTTCAAAAACTGCAAATCGCCATTCTCTTATGCCAAGTCATTTGCTGCAAAGTAGATATCACAACATCAAACAGTAAAAGATTTAATCAATGCTGCACTTCTGAGTAGTCACCTTGAAGGGGCGATAAATAAATTTTTGAATGAATGAATGAAATGAATGAATAAGCAAGTCACCATCAGAAATTATAAACCAAACTTTCAAACAATAAAAGCATCAAAAATTAATACAAGGCACTGAATATAATTAATCAATATGCTATGAAAATAAACTCAGTGTGAGCTATGTGATTCAAAGAATCCTTGTTTCCATCAAAACCTTGTAAATGTGATTTTTTAGAAGTGAAAATAGAAAGCAACTTGCTGTTGCAGTTATGAAAAAAAACTTACGTCTAAAACTAATTTATCCGGTGGAGTATTGCCAGTGCTGTCCAACCTTCCTGCTTCATTTCAAACAAGTCACTGAATATCCCACACCCATTAAGGTCATGTCATAAACGGTCCTCATCCTCAAGTGATTACACTTTATTGAACCATCTGGAAGAGGTCGTAAACATCGCTTTGATAATAGAGCGCTGTAGGAACAATCTCCTGAGGTAATGCTTGTGTCATTTAATGAGAAAGATCTGATCTTAAGGTTGCTAATCGCCTCTCCGAATCAAACAGCTTTACTCCACATGACATCTTAGGTGCATGGTAAGTGTGTAGTTCCTTCTAAATGCTCTACTGCATACATGGCATATGTAGAGTTTTTCTCCAGTATGCACTTCCATGTGTTTTGCTAGATTGCAAGACTGTGAGAATAATTTCATACATAATTTGCAAACGTGCGGTTTTTCTCCAGTATGGGTTCTTTGGTGACATTTCAGAGAACTAATTCTGGCAAATGCTTTCTGACATAACTCACATTTGTATGGTTTTTCTCCAGTATGGGTTCTCATGTGCTTCTTCACAGTACTGACTTCAGCAAATGATTTCAGACACAGCTGACACACGTGTGATTTTTCTCCAGTATGTGTTCTCAGGTGAGGATTCAGAGAACTACCTCTGGCAAATGCTTTCTGACATAAATGGCATTTGTATGGTTTTTCTCCAGTATGGATTCTCATGTGACGATTCAGCTTGCTATTTTCGGCAAACGCCTTCTGACATAGCTGGCATTTGTATGGTCTTTCTCCAGTATGGGTTCTCATGTGTTTTTTCACAGCAATGACTTCAGCAAATGATTTATGACACAGCTGGCACACGTGTGTTTTATCTCCAATATGGGTTCTGATGTGACAATTCAGACTATTACCTGTGGCAAATGATTTCTGACATAAATGGCATTTGTATGGTTTTTCTCCAGTATGGATTCTCATGTGACGATTCAGCTTGCTATTTTCGGCAAACGCCTTCTGACATAGCTGGCATTTGTATGGTCTTTCTCCAGTATGGGTTCTCATGTGTTTTTTCACAGCAATGACTTCAGCAAATGATTTATGACACAGCTGGCACACATGTGTTTTATCTCCAGTATGGGTTCTGATGTGACAATTCAGACTATTACCTCTGGCAAATGCTTTCTGACATAAATGGCATTTGTATGGTTTTTCTCCAGTATGGATTCTCATGTGACGATTCAGCTTGCTATTTTCGGCAAACGCCTTCTGACATAGCTGGCATTTGTATGGTCTTTCTCCAGTATGGGTTCTCATGTGCTTCCTCACAGTACTGACTTCAGCAAATGATTTATGACACAGCTGGCACACGTATGGTTTTTCTCCAGTATGGGTTCTGATGTGACAATTCAGACTATTACCTGTGGCAAATGATTTCTGACATAGATGGCATTTGTATGGTTTTTCACCAGTATGGGTTCTCATGTGCTTCCTCACAGTACTGACTTCAGCAAATGATTTATGACACAGCTGGCACACGTATGGTTTTTCTCCAGTATGGGTTCTGATGTGACAATTCAGACTATTACCTGTGGCAAATGATTTCTGACATAGATGGCATTTGTATGGTTTTTCACCAGTATGGGTTCTCATGTGCTTCCTCACAGTACTGACTTCAGCAAATGATTTATGACACAGCTGGCACACGTATGGTTTTTCTCCAGTATGGGTTCTGATGTGACAATTCAGACTATTACCTGTGGCAAATGATTTCTGACATAGATGGCATTTGTATGGTTTTTCACCAGTATGGGTTCTCATGTGCTTCCTCACAGTACTGACTTCAGCAAATGATTTATGACACAGCTGGCACACGTATGGTTTTTCTCCAGTATGGGTTCTGATGTGACAATTCAGACTATTACCTGTGGCAAACGCCTTCTGACATAGCTGGCATTTGTATGGTTTTTCATCAGTATGGGTTCTCATGTGATTCCTCATAGTACTGACTTCAGCAAATGATTTATGACACAGCTGGCACACGTATGGTTTTTCTCCAGTATGGGTTCTGATGTGACAATTCAGACTATTACCTGTGGCAAACGCCTTCTGACATAGCTGGCATTTGTATGGTTTTTCTCCAGTATGGGTTCTCATGTGCTTCCTCACAGTACTGACTTCAGCAAATGATTTCATACACTGCTGGCACGTGTGTGATTTTTATCCAGTATTGGTTCTCAGGTGCAGATTCAGAGTACTACCTCTGGGAAATGACTTCTGACATAACTGGCACTTGTATGATTTTTCTCCAGTATGGATTTTCATGTGACGATTCAGCTTACTACTTTTAGCAAATGCTTTCCAACACAGCTGGCATTTGTATGATTTCCTTACAGTATGGGTTATCATATGATGATTGATAGTATTACCTTTGGATTTTGCTTTCTGACATACTTGGCATTTGTAAGGTTTTTCTCCAGTATGGGTTCTCACGTGATTTTTATCAGTACTGCCTTCAGCAAATGATTTATGGCATAACTGACACGTGTATGGTTTAACTCCAGTATGGGTTCTCATGTGATTCTTCAGAGTAGCCTACTACCTTTGATAAATGATTTTTGACAAATGTGAGTTATGTAGGTTTTTCTCCTCCGTTATGGCTTTCCATGTGGAATTGCCCGAAAATGATTTTTGACTAAAAGTAAATGTGTAGGGTTTCTCCTGTATGAGTTTTTATGTGTGACTTTATAATGTTATTCTCTGCAAATGACTTCAGGCATACATGGAATGTTTTTTCCTCTTTATAGTTTTTCAAGTGTTTCGTCACATTAGAACTATATATCAATGAGTTCTCACAGAAATTGCATTTGTATGGTTCTCTCAAGTATGAGTCCAGTATCTGCCTTAGCACTTTAGTTCTCTGTAAATGACTTCAAAGTTTTTCCCTGTATGCGTTCTCATATGTGTCTGCAGAGAACTATATTGTTGTACATGATATCCGACAAAACTGGCATTGGCATTGTCTTTCGTGACTTCTCTCCAGTATTGAATCTCATGATTGTTTAGAAAAATTGGTTACAAAACAACATATAATAGATATAACTTCGTCTAACATGTTGTGTTTTATGGAATAGTGTTTCATATCCTGATCAGCTGTGTCACGAAAGGAATAATTATTTCTTTCTGGTGAATGGCACCGATTCTGTTACCGGACTCTAAAAGAACAAATAATTATGCCATGTAACTCGAGGCCCTATGAGTAGATAGATATCTTGAAGGGGCGCTGTATGAAGTTTTCTTTGATTGATTGACTCGTAACATATGAAAAGAATATTGGTTATATCCCGTAGTTTAGGTTGCTAAATTATTTGAATGTCTTCAATGGCACACTTCACGTTGGTAAGTAAGCAGTCTACCTATGTGCATGATAACTATCATGAATCCCGCTTCCATTTCACGAAGAAATTTTTTAATCATTCCAGCTTCCATTTCATGAAAAAAATTACCCAACTTCTATTTCACCCCAAAAATAATTTTCATCAATTTAACTTTTATTTAGGCAAAGAACTATTCTCATGGGTCCAGCTTCAACTTACGGAAACAATTATTTTCTTCAATCCACCTTCTATTGCATCAAAAACTTAGTTTCATCAATCCAGCTTCTATTTATGGTGAAAATGATTTCGACCAATCCAACTTCTATTTAAATACACAAATGGTTTCATCAATCCCACTTTCAGTTAGGGAAACCATTTTTTTCATCGATCCAGCTTCCATTTTAATTTGACAATATAAAATAATTTAGCAACCTAAACTACGGGTTTACCCTTTCTGTAATCCAGGGGCTACCAGTTTCTTTTAATCGAAATAGAGAAGGAATTACAAGTCCTGCTTTGCTCGTGGTCAAATACGCCGAATAGCTAACGACACAATATTGAGGCCGAGCCGCCGATCGTAAGTTTAAAAATCTCTGCGCAGTTAAGAGTAGGCCTACATTCTAAAGAAAGCTAACATGCTGATAGATCTGTAGAAATTGATTCATTATCGATAGGGTAGTCCCTAATTCACGGTCAAAAAGTGAAAAAATCACGGCATACTTTTGCAAAAATCAAAAAATTCACGGCACCGTGCAAAAAAATTCACGGCACCGTGCACAAATTTTTCCGATGACCTTTTTTTTTTTTTTTTTTGACGTGTTTTTGTACAAAAAAAGTGCTGAAAATGTGAAAAATTACGGAAAATCACGGCAAAAGGCAAAATTCACGGCAAACGGCAAAATTCACGGTTTCCGTGATCTCCGTGAATTCGTGATTTAGGGACTACCCTAATTATCGAGCAATATTTTCATTTGTCAACGGTAGATTTGAAAATGTTACCTTATAAATCAATATAGGTCGATGTTATAAAATATACTATAGCGCTAAAATCATGACGTCATCGTTAATTGTGCTCTGAACAGAAACACGGAGATTTTATAGTGTTTAAGATGTGTCAAATTTATTATTATTATTATTATTA
Source organism: Aporrectodea caliginosa (assembly GCA_020284085.1). Lineage (NCBI taxonomy): Eukaryota > Metazoa > Annelida > Clitellata > Crassiclitellata > Lumbricidae > Aporrectodea > Aporrectodea caliginosa. The sequence continues at coordinate 31,021 of JACEVL010001368.1, forward strand.
TTAGACTGTTATTTATAGCGCGCCTAAACAAAATTGGAATCTTGCACAAAGGCGCGTAACAGAAAAATCAATCATAGTAAATCTTAAACAGATGTGTTTTAAGGTTAGTTTTAAAAATCGATAAAGTTGGGGATTTGCGGATAAAGACAGGGAGTTTGTTCCATTCAGCCGGGCCGGCTAGCGCAAATGCTCTGTTACCAAGTTTTTTGAGTGATCTTGTCACAACAAAATCACCTTGAGACGATGAACGTAGCCCTCGTCTGGATTGGAGAGAGGAACAGGGTGTAACAAGTGAAGAAAGGTATGCAGGAGAACAGTTTGTGTAGATTCTGTACATTAGAAGACAGATTTTGAAATTGATGCGAGCTTGTATGGGAAGCCAGTGTAGTTCACGGAGGGTCGGTGTGACATGATCCCGAGGATTTTGGTTCTTGATAAGCTTAGCAGCGTAATGAAGAACAGCTGTAAGAGGTTGAAGGGTAGATGCAGGAAGACCACAAAGGACTGAGTTGCAGTAGTCAATTCTAGAAATGACAAGGGCCTGTACTAGGGTACGAACACATTTCTCGTTAAGACTTTTCTTGACTTGCCGAATGCGTCTGAGATGGAAAAAACAGGATTTGGTTATATTGGAGATATGAGTTTTCATAGACAGCGAGTTATCAAGAAGGACACCAAGGTCTCGGACAACATCAGCTGGTTTGATGGAGCAATCTGGGCTAAGATTGAGTACAGTGTGGAATAATTGTGAGTTAGGTAATGGGTTGCGGTAAAACCAGATCAGTTCTGTCTTGGAGGCATTCAGTTTAAGGCGCATGGATGCACACCATGATTGGATTTCAGTGAAACAAGTTATTAAGCGAAACATTGCATTATCAAAGTCTTTGGCAGCAAGTTTAATATAGAGCTGTGTGTCGTCAGCATAAAGGTGTATAAGGATGCCGTGTTTGAAGGCAATGTGAACAATGTTAGATGTATAGAGGATGAACAAGAGGGGGCCAAGTATAGAACCTTGAGGTACACCAAAGAGGATATTGAAGTACCTAGAAGTGTTAGAACCAAGTCGCACAGAGTGTGATCGGTTTGTCAAGAAATTAGCAATCCAGAGAAGAGCAGAGGCCATGATGCCAAATTGAGATTCAAGCACTTGAATGAGAATGGAATGGTCAACACAATCAAAGGCAGAGCTGAAATCTAGTAACAGAAGGGCAGTTATGAAACCAGAGTCAAGTGCCATGATTATATCATTATAAACTTTAAGGACAGCAGTTTCAGTGGAGTGGAGGCGGCGGAAACCAGACTGAACAAAAGGTAGCAAGGAGTTGGATTCAACATAGTTAGAAAGCTGACGGTGGACGGCACGCTCAACAAGTTTGGAGATGAAAGATAGGTTAGAGATTGGGCGGTAATTACCAGGATCGGAAGGGTCAAGGCCTGATTTTTTAATGCGAGGACGGATAATGGCACGCTTGTGGGAAGCAGGTAAGGTAGCAGTGATAAGTGAGCAGTTTATGAGTAGGATCAAAATGGGGGCAAAAATATGTCGAAGGGATTTAATAATCCAGACTGGGCAGGAATCAAGCTCACATTGCTTGGAGGAGGAGTTACTGAGAAGCTTATCAACTTCCGGTAAAGTGATCTCATCAAAAGCACAAAGACCAGGAAAATTTAGGTGGTTAGGGTTCAAGTCAGGTAAGTAGTCCGGTCATTAAATAGTTGAGGTTCAACAAAATTTTTCCAAAAGGTTTCTCGATGGGTTTCACCTCTTTGATATGTCTACGTTAAAAGAAAAAAAAGTTTCCCAAAATCTGACATGGGCAACTATGTGAAAATGGGTCAAATCCAAGATGGCCGCCGTCAAAATTCAGATCAGTCACCTGAAAATAAATAGTGGGGTACGGGAGCTGAAAAATATTTCACATACGGCAACTAATTATCCACTTTGGTTCCAGATAGTACATGGGTAGACGAGTTCAAAAAGCCCGGGACACAAATTTTGACGGTCCTATAGCGGCTGTGGCAGCCATTTTACAAAATGGCCGACCGAAATACATATTGTTCAATATCTCAGCTTCTCCTTCTCTTATAATCGTGATTTTGGTGTCTAAACATACATATTTAGGGGCAAGGATTCCATTGGAGCTAATTGCAAACACTTATCTGCACGAAATTGGCAGCCATTTTCCAAAATGGCCGACCGAAATAAAACTTTGTCAATATCTCAGCTTCTAATTCACTTATAATCGTGTTCTTGGTGTCGAAACATACATATTTAGGGGCAAGGATTCCAATAGAGCTAATTGCAAACACTTATCTGCAGGAAATTGGCAGCCATTTTCCAAAATGGCCGACCGAATTTAAACTTTGTCAATATCTCAGCTTCTAATTGACTTATAATCGTGATCTTGGTGTCCAAACATACATATTTATGGGATGGATTCCAATAGAACTCATTACAAACACTTATCTACACGAAATTGGTAGCCATTTTCCAAAATGGCTGACCGAAATTAAACTTTGTCAATATCTCAGCTTCTAGTTCACTTATAATCGTGTTCTTGGTGTCTAAACGTACATATTTATGGGGATGGATTCCAATAAAAGTAATTACAAACATCTATTCTGCTGTGTACCATGAATGTCTGCATGGCAACTTCACAGTAATGAAAACAGGGCGTGCATTCTCCAATATTGCCATACACTAAACCCATGAGCAGAACAACGTATGTGTGAAGGATGACGGAGGTGCTTTAGAACACAAAGAATCCACAAGACCTGCAATTGTACGATTTATGCTGTCTGGACCAGAGATCGAAGAGTCTTGAGGCATTAATGAAGAAACCAGAAAATGAGTCTGATTTTTTGGAAGGGGTTATGCTTCTTCCAGTGGTTGTTCTCAACTACTGTGCTATGATACGAGAGATCTGGCGGATACAGCAGTGATCAACACAATGCGGAACCTCGAGAAAACTGGAGAAAAGCAGTATGAAGCATTTGTCAACGAACGGCTAGTTACCCAATCGCGACCTGTCAGTGACCCAATCAAACAAAACCACTTCCCTCTCTTCAGTCGTCCACCTGTACGGGATAAGTCACACGCACAGCAAATGTTGTCATCTGTGAAGAGTGACTGTTCACTATACTCCAGGTTGTACATGTACATCTCATGTGAGACTCGTGAAGGAGACCTGGAGGAATTCTTTGCATGTGAGAATCAGGCATACCCATCATCACTCTGGAATAAGGGCAATTTGCGGCTAGGAACAAAGTCAGACATTGTGAGCTGTCTAGAAGAGCTGGTTGCCACTTCAAAAGATGATGCCATCGGAGATATCCACCCAGGCCCTTCCACTGGGTGTACCTACTGTTGATGCTGTTAAACTGGATGGAGCAGTCTTAGTCAACATGCTCAAGCCTGGCACTGCATCCACCTTCTCAGATCGTGCCTCCCATATTTTTTGCCCTACATCACAAGACGGCTAGAGCAAGTGCATGGGGTAGATGTGGTATGGGAGGAATATGTGCATGACAGCTTGAAGACATAACACCGAAGTGTTAGGGGTAAGGGAAGCCACCAGCGCGTTGAATCTTCTAATGCTCTACCTAGAAACTGGCAGGAAATTCTGAGGAACGAGAAAACAAATCAGACTTCTTTCCCTTCTTGAGCCTGCCAATAGGAAAACTTGAAATAGAAACAGAAAGACAGATCATAATCACACACCATAAGGACGTTCTCTGTACTCAATCAGCCAGGAACTCAACTGGTCTTTCTTCATGTACTCAGGAGGAAGCTGATTTTCATGCATGTCGCCGATGCTGCCAAACATGGCTATCGTAAAGTGATGATACGCACAGTTGACTCTGACGTGTTGGAGTTGTCCATAGCAGCAGTTCAGCAGCTCAGCCTTGACGAACCGTGGGTTGGTTTTCACTCAGGTAAAAGCTTCAGATACCTGAGATGGCACCGGTTTTCGGCCCAGAGAGGAGCTTAGCCTTGCCCTTCCTACACCCATTTGGCAGATGTGACACAGTATCATCATTTGCTGACTTTGGAAAAAGCACTGTGTGGGACATTTTGAAGACATTCAACGACGTGACCCCAGCCTTCTGCTACTTAGCATCAGCCTCCAATTCTGTTGATGATCAGCTAGATGTACTGGATCGCTCTGTAGTTCTTCTGTACGACCGTGCGAGTAGTGACGAGAGGAGAACGAGGTTCGGAAGCACCTGTTCTCATAGAAAGGCAGACCGTTGGATGGCCTTCCACCGATTCAATCTGCACTTGTGGAACACACAAAGAGAGTCGCCTACCTTGCAGGTCAAGTTTAGGCACAGATGTTCATAGCTGGTCCAAACTACCATGTCCTGGTGAATGGGGGTGGCTGCAAGCGATCGAAGGAGGCTGGGAAGTGAAGTAGACCACACGTCTCGAAGCGTCTCATGCTTGTCGTGAACTGCTCAGATGTGATTGCGAGAAGGGCTGTAGGGGACAGTGACAATGCGTGAAAGCTGCTCTACACTCTACAGTGTACTGCTCTGTCTGTGTAGAGGCCTATTTGACCATGAATGACGTGGACGATGTTGTGTAACTCTGTGGGGAGTACTTTCTCTGAACACTGGTTCTGAAATGTGGACTGAAATATTGTTCAATATACATTTATGAGAACATTAATAACATCCTGAATTGCTTATATAGTACCAACAGTTTCAGAAATAATATGATGAAATGAATTACTATGAATCATACTATGCTTATAGTTGACGCGACATGAGCCTATCACGGTTGATTTTCAAACTAGGGGGAAATCCCCACCTCCCCTAAATGACCGTGCTGGCTGAAAATCTCTTGTAGATAAGTGTTTACAATTAGTTATATTTGAATCCTTCCCATAAATATGTATGGTTAGACACCAAGATCACGATTATAAGTGAACTAGAAATAGAGATAATGACAAAGTTTTATTTCGGTCGGCCATTTTGGAAAATGGCTGCCAATTTCGTGTAGATAAGTGTTTGTAATTAGCTCTATTGGAATCCTTGCCCCTAAATATGTATGTCTGAACACCAAGATCACGATAATAAGTCACTTAGAAGCTGAGATATTGACAAAGTTTAATTTCGGTCGGCCATTTTGGAAAATGGCTGCCAATTTCGTGCAGATAAGTGTTTGCAATTAGCTCCAATGGAATCCTTGCCCCTAAATATGTATGTTTAGACACCAAAATCACGATTATAAGAGAAGGAGAAGCTGGGATATTGAACAATATGTATTTCGGTCGGCCATTTTGTAAAATGGCTGCCACAGTCGCTATAGGACCGTCAAAATTTGTGTCCCGGGCTTTTTGAACTCGTCTACCCATGTACTATCTGGAACGAAAGTGGATAATTAGTTGCCGTATGTGAAATATTTTTCAGCTCCCGTACCCCACTATTTATTTTCAGGTGACTGATCTGAATTTTGACGGCGGCCATCTTGGATTTGACCCATTTTCACATAGTTGCCCATGTCAGATTTTGGGAAACTTTTTTTTCTTTTAACGTAGACACATCAAAGAGGTGAAACCCATCGAGAAACCTTTTGGAAAAATTTTGTTGAACCTCCATGAAAAATTGTTGTTTATTGACTGGACTAAAGGGGGCGTCTTTGGTGGAATGGCGAATAGCTTCAGTTTTGTTTGCAAAGTGATCAAGAAGTTCATCAGGTGAGAGTGGGCATTCAATAGAGGATTGCGGGGATAAAATAGAGTTTAATGATTTCCAGAGAGCCTTGCCATCCTTCTCCGCTTCTTCAATGTTGTGTCGTAAGTAGATTGAGCGTTTGTGCTGAAAACATTTTCTTTGTTTCTGTGCTTGTACTTTCAGCAGATTGAGTAAACGAGTGTCTTTTGGCGAGCGTTTACACTTTCGTTCAATGCAGCGTGTTTTCCGTTTTAAAGTGGCACATTCCGAGTCGAACCAAGGACAGTCAGGCTTCTTACGGATGGTGATTTTACGAAGAGGAGCATGAGTGTTTAGAAGCTCTTCCATCGTACGGTCGTAGAGGGTGAACAGAGATTCTGCAGTCACTGGCGGCTTCGGTTGAAGTGTTATTTTGTAAAGTTCAGATTCATGAAGATCTTTTTCAAATGATGATAAATCAAAATTAGCAAATGATCTCCTTTCAGTTTTCTGGTAGACTCTAGGTGGAGGTTGAGTGGTAATTGTGAAGTGGATCATAGAGTGATCTGAGTGTCCTGGTGGAGAGATGTCGATATTTCCAATTAGCGACGGTAATCGTGATATGAGAACATCAAGAGTATGGCCAAGGTTGTGAGTAGGTTCCAAAATGTGTTGAGTGAGGTTATGCGACGACAGCAAACGAACCATGTGCTTGGTGTTTACGTTGTCAGGTTGATCAAATTTAATGTTCATATCTCCCAATATTAGGAGGTAACAGTTGAATTTTGACAGCGTTGCGAGTAGAGATGAAAATTCTTCGAAGAAGGCTGTTGTAATAGGTGACGAACCAGGACGGTAAACTACGGTGACGAGTAGATGTAGATCTCTGAAGGTGAAGTAGGAAAAGAGAAGGCAAAAGGCAAAATTCACGGCAAACGGCAAAATTCACGGTTTCCGTGATCTCCGTGAATTCGTGATTTAGGGACTACCCTAATTATCGAGCAATATTTTCATTTGTCAACGGTAGATTTGAAAATGTTACCTTATAAATCAATATAGGTCGATGTTATAAAATATACTATAGCGCTAAAATCATGACGTCATCGTTAATTGTGCTCTGAACAGAAACACGGAGATTTTATAGTGTTTAAGATGTGTCAAATTTAGTTTGCGAATTGTCTTGTCTTCAACCATCCTCGATCCGAGGGTTGGTCGCTCCATGGACAAGTCTTCTCCACCTCTTTCTATCTTCCGTCTCCGTCAACAATCGATGAAAAGGCATATTCATCCACATGCTGATGTTGTTAAGCCATCCCATTCTCGGTCTTCCCCGTGTCCTTGCTCCTGGTACAGTTCCCTGTATGATCTCCTTTTCCAGGCAGTTTCCCTGTTTCCTCATCAAATGCCCAAAGTATGTAAGTTTCCTTCTTTTAATCTGATTGAGTAGACTTCTTTCCGTTCCTGTTTTCTCTAACACCCACTCATTTGTTCTTTTTTCTATCCATGACACTCTCAGAATCTGTCTTAGGCTTTTCATTTCAAACGCATTTATTCTTTCTTCCTCTTTTTTCTTGATAGTCCAACTTTCACACCCGTATGTTGCCACTGGCCATACCAAAGCCCTCATGAGTTTCATCTTTGTATCCATCTTTATGTTATGGCTTTTCCATAATTGTTTCAACGTTGTTATTGTATTAAGACCTCTAGCCAACTTCTCTCTTATATCCTTGACGTCTGCTGCATCTTCCGTTATCAAAGATCCCAGATATCGGAATGTGTCTACTTGTTCCAACCTTACTCCTCTAATTTCTATGTTGCACGTTTTCCCTTTTTGTGTCATCACTTTTGTTTTATTCATATTTATCTTTAGTCCTTTGTTCTCTCCTATTTGTTGTAAACGAGTGACTAGTTCCTGCAGCTCACTTTCTGATCCCGCCAGAAGTACTATATCGTCTGCATATCTTAAATTCGTGATTTTCCTTCCTCCTATTCTCACGCCTCCCTCCCAACCTTCTATTACTTCTCTCATGACTGCTTCTGCCATTATGTTAAACAAGTGTGGTGAAATTACACATCCCTGCCTCACTCCTTTCTTTACTCGGAATCCACTTGACAGTGTTCTTGCCACCTTTACTTTTGCCTGTTGTTTACAATATAATTTATTCAATAAATTAATAATATGTGCCGGAAAACCCATTTCTGTCATTGTTATCCACAGTTGTTCATGTGATATACAGTCAAAAGCCTTTGTAAAGTCTACGAAACACATGTACAATGGCTGTTGATGTTCGTTCATTTTCTGCATTATTATCCTGAGATTTATAAGTTGATCTCTTGTTCCCCTTCCTCTTCTAAAACCGGCCTGTTCATCAGATAATTCTGATTCTGTTTTTCTTCTCATTCTCTCCATTATGACCCGAAGAATGATTTTACTGGCATGAGAAACTAGTGCTATGGTTAACCTATATATTGTGGCCTACATAGTTTATAAGATGTGAGTGAAAACTGCACAGGGATACTTATTTTGAAGAAGTCAACAACGCTGGAGGATAACTTCGCGAAATAACCACCCAAAAATGTGCTTCAATTAGCTTTAAATCAAAAAATAATGTTGCGAAATTCATAATTGACTTGGAACTCTATGGAGCACCGAGGTGACGATTTTCAGTCGACACCTCATGAGCTGCTATGGATAGATTCGCTGATTCCACACTCCGTGGAGCGCCGATATTGGATTAAGTAAGTAAGTAAGTAAGTAAGAATATCCTTTAATAAACCAATTGCTAACCGCATTTTGGTGTACACACATCATAGTAGTCGCATAGTGGGGTCGGGGGCCAGTGGCGCTTTGGATAACAGCTGGCACAGAGACCGAGAGGTACCGAGTTCGAGCCCCGTTGGGCGGATTTGCTTTGTAGGCTGCTATTAGCGCCGTTGTATTACATTGCTGTCTGTTCTGTTAGTAGTTAAGATTTAAATTGCATAACATGTAAATGTACAGCGCAGTGCGTTTGTCAGGCGCTTCAATGTAGAACACATCATATTAGTTTCAATAAATCTAAATTAGCCAGTCTATCTTATTCAAGTCCTATAAATCATTCTAGTGATGTAGGTTCTTCGCATCAGGCTATCAGCGGGAGGAATGACACGATCATGGGCCCTGGGGCGGAGAGAATAAACGGAAGTTTTAACAGAAGGAAGCAAGGCATGTAGCACATGACCTTTATCGGTCAGAACAGCAGAGAAAAGACGGGAATCCGCCTTTAAGCATAACTGCTCAAAGGACGGTGAGTCCTCAGGAAGGTAATGATAGCGAATGAGGCGACGTATCAAGGTCTGAAGCCTGTTCCTTTCGCACTGCCCCGCGAAACCCCACCAAACAGGTGAGGCATAAAGCATCCGTGCTAGGGTTGTGGCACGCACGACATCAAAAAGCAGCGGACCTATAAATCAGCATCGCGATTATAAATCAGCACCGCGATAGTTGTGTTGGTGACGATTTTGGACTGATGCCCATTGCCCATGATGTGTATTGGTAACTTGCTGAATTTGACACCGTATGGAGTGCCATTAGTTTCAGAATTTGTATTATTGAACTGTATTACTATTACTATTGACATCGAGAGAACTGTACCGGTGACGGTTTCAGATAGCGCTCATTGGCAATTGCTCTAGGCGGGTCGATAAATCGACACTCTATGGGGCGAAGGTTGGCCATGGGACGGTCAATCTGGAGAAGACCGTCTGGAGCTTCGGCCTCGAGCTTAGCATCGGCCTTCGCATCATTCTTAGCATCGGGGTGGACGTATTAAGTTGGAAATTTCTTAACGATATGTTTTAATGCGGAAATAATAAGGGACGTAAAACGATACATGAAAATCTATGAAAAACTTAATAATTCAAGTAAAATTATTAAATTATAACACAATTTTGACATCGGCACCGATTAACCGATTATTTCTGCCGACCCGATTATACCGATTGTTCTAATAATCGGCCCGATTACGCGTATGGCTGTTTAATCGGTACAGCTCTAGATGTTGGTTGGAATTAAGCAGTGCTGTAGTGGTAAAATTAGAAGTGAGTACACGTTAGAGTAGTTTACAGTAAAGTAGTATATTCCTTATTAAATTAAACCGGTTGCAGAATAACCGCATTCCGGTATAGGCCTACAGATATCGTAATTATGCCAGAGATCATTCTACAATCATTCTTCACTGCAGCATCACAAGGGATCCCATTTAAAACGCAAGAGAAAGTAACATGAAGTGAAAAATTTCTATATGATGAAAATAGAAAATCATTCAAGGGGATTTATTATAGGCCTAGTAACCTAATTGAATGGTGCATTTGGTATTGAGAAAACAATAATTTTACATCAACGATCGACTCAGTTCGAGCTAGAAATAGAGTCGGATAATGTAAAACGCGAATTAAGGAATTCCCTTGTTTGGCACACGAATGCTTGTAGCGGGCCTCTGTAAGCCTTTTGTATATCCATATTAATGTATCAGTGTATAGGCCTAT
>JACEVL010001369.1:0-38845 GCA_020284085.1 Aporrectodea caliginosa
ATTCTGTCAACAAAATGCCATAAAGCATTTTTCCAAAAGAAGCGATGACAAGGACCAGTGGCGTAACGAGAGGGGGCAGGGGCGACCGCCTGAACGGGGGGCCTAAAATAAAAATGTGTTTTTTGTTAAAGAAATTAGGTAAAAATAGAAAAATAGTTTTAAAAAGTAACACGTGAGTTTAAGGGGCCTGGGGGCGCGGGAGGGCACAAATAGAGATTTCATAAGTTTCTTGTTGAAAAACAGACGGAAAAGCAAAAGGTCATCAGAAATTTTGGCAGAGACAGAGAAAGAAAAACTGGAAATTCTTGCCCGGGCGCACGAACCAGTTACGCCACTGACAAGGACAGGCTTCACCTGATGCCTGGCTAAAATATTAATGGCTCGGTTGAGGACCTCCTTACTAGCCTACTTGACGTTTAAGGCGCCCGCTTGTAACGGCATGGCCGTGTTACGGCGCCATATAAATTGTCGTTATTATTGTATGTATTATTATTGTCATGTCGAAACCCAGAGTTGACCCAGTGCAAATAATGAGACCAGCGGTCTACACTCAGCAACAACCAATTTCAATCAACTCCAAACATCGAGCGCCTGTTGTCCTGAGTTGCCCAGAACGCCATTCCATTTCATAAACGGTATAAAATGACATGCTACTATTTTCAGTAGTTACTGTAGTTGAAGTAGAAGTAGTAATCGTAGTAGTTAGTAGTAGTAGTGAGTAGTGGTGGTGGTGGTGGTAATGTGGTGGTGGTAGTGAGTAGTAGTGGTAGTAGTAGTAGTGAGTAGTAGTGGTGGTGGTGGTGGTGGTGGTAGTGGTGGTGAGTGGTGGTAATGATAATTTAGTAGTGGTAAGTAGTAGCAGTAGCAGTAATAATAGTAGTAGTGAAATAGTAATTAGTGCAGTTGAAGGTTGTAGTAGTGGTTGTAGATACCCACTGAACACGTCTGCAAAGCCACCTTTTAATTCCAACGCATTTCGCTGATAATCCAGCGCCTTTATGCTTTGGCCTTTAGGGATTCTTTTACCAACATAGACCTTGCCGGGACAAGGTCCATTTCAACTACAATTCACCAGTAGCTACAAATCTAAATGATGCTAAAGTCAATGAGGGAACTTTTTTCAATAATATGCGTAATACCAATAACAGGGCCTAATAGGAAAGAGAAAATAAAAATCCTGTATTTGCTCTCCGTAGCCTTTGTCCCACAAATCATTTGTAAAAAATTTTTCGTACCAGTTCCATCTATGTCGATTTCATCGTCGACTTCCCTGGGAGTCTTCCATCGAATGCGTCTTGTCTATCGAGTCCATCGTGCGCGTTCAACGGCATCTAATTGCGGTCTGTAAATCGTCTAATTTAATATAATAATTTATGTATGTATACATATATGGCTATATCCATGTATAAATACATAAATTATTATATTAAATTAGACATGAACCAAACAAACTTAATAAAAATTGTACACACATTATCTGAAAGGGAACTGATGTTTCGCGACGCTGCCTCAAATAATATAGCGATTATGATTGGCGTGTTGCCCTCGTCCTTCATCGAGGCTTGAGACTGGCACCACCAAAACAGCCATGGTTGAGTCTTAGATTAGATCAACCTGTAGTTTCAACCTCCTCCTTTATCAAAGTTTGGCATGCTTGGGACTCGGACCACCAGAAAATAGTAGCAGTGGACTTAAGTTTAGACTAGGTCTATCTTTAGACTGCCTTTTGTTTAGGTCTATCATCGCATACTCATTCAGTTTACAAACTTACTTAAATTTCTAATTTTGTGCAAATAACGAAAAATGCTCAATTAGGCCTAATTGTTGCGTATGATTAAAAATTGTACTGAAAAACTCGAGTTAGAGCTTAGCGCCCCATCCTTTTTTAACAACGTCAGTAAATGCGAGAACAGAATTTAATTAAATTATACACACGAAGTAAAGGAGAAGGAAACTGTTTTTGTTAGTTACGTAAATTTAGTAAACGAACTGTTAGAATATCTTAGAGCAATTTCAAGACAGTCGTTTTAGGCTACAGATAACAGTTACTAGGTTACGACCATTTTATACCAGATGTCGAAACTATGTAATACAAATTGTCCACATCATTCATTAACAGTGGTTCATTCTTATGTGAATCGGATGGTAACCAAGTCACTGGTCCTAGTATTCCAATCATAACGAGAACCCACCAATTCATGCCTCTCGCTATTATAGCGCAATCGATAGGGATTCAATCTCTGTCCATCATTCCGCCGTGGAACTGCACTATCCAGGAGATTAAGTTCAGAATCTAAAAGCTCGATTCTGTAACCCCAAGTAATTACCAAAATTCTACCGTAAATGTCTTCCAAAACTCTCAACACCAGCCCCTATATATGATGATTGATATTCGTGTATAATTTTGCCACTCATATCGATCTCCGACAACTTTGTTACATGCACGTTGTTACTAAAAACTAGCAAAAAGTTTCCATTTGATTTCTGAATTGCGCTGCTAACATGTTTCACCGTATCAATTTGCCCATAAATAGCTGGGGACAAGCTTATTTTATGCTGCACGAAACCATTCGCATCATATATGCCTACTACATTAGGTTCCGGACTTAGCTGGTTTGAAAGGATAATTAGGTTACCATTAGAAGATGCAGATAAAGAACTCATATAAGTCTTTGGTAGCCTCAGATTTTTTATCCATAGTGATGTTTTAAATTTAAGTTCATCTTTCGTAATGCGTATAACTGAAGCGATACGGCTATCCGTATTCAGCAGATATACGCAGTTTGACACGTTGCAAGCTGCCATATCTCCCAGATGAAATTCTGATAGCGGGATGACATCCTTTGGCTCGACCACATTGCCGCGGTCAAAAACATTGAGCTCATAAGCTCCACCATTTAGTATGCAAAGCATAAATACTTCATCTCTCATTGAAGTCAGTCTCATGATGTATGACTGGATCGAAGGCTGAATCAAAATTTCCCAACGAATCGTCTCCTGAGCTAAAAAAAAACACTGTCTGCTTTATTTATTGGGAAAATCTACACGTAGTAACAAATATTTTCTAAAGGTGACAAAAAGTTATTGTAGGCCTATTGATAAAGTTCTGTTTTAAGCTGACGTATGTTTTAGACTTTTAAGTATATGTTATTTATGTCGTCATTTAAGTATCATGTATGTATGTATATATCCTACATGTAATGTATGTAGGCCTATGTCAAAAGGACTACTAAGTCTAAGGCATTTCAGCATTCGCGTGTAACTGATAAAATGGCTAAACACTAGGGGTCTGCGGGTATACCCGTACCCGCGGGTTTACCCGTACCCGACCCCCGTTCCCGCGGGTCGGGTGCGAATCAGGTGTAGATGCAGTTTACGGGTCAGGGTCGGGTACGGGTAGGAGCATTACGGGTACGGGTATACCCGGTTTTACCAGCGTACCGAACTGAAGTTTTGGCGTTACAAGTAATTGTGAGTCTTGCACCTTCAAAGACTTATCATAATGGCGGTATATAGTCTAAGTACCATATTCTTGTTTTGACCAATGTCCGTGCGCCTTAGTGAGTTTGACATTCATTTATAGATGCTCAATTTAAAGTTACAAAATGGCTTGTTTCAGTTAGCACAATCCAATCGTAGTGTTTTACATAATAATCATCTCATCTCATCCGAGTTTCAGGTCGGAAAATCGGGGTCAGAGGTCGCTGACGCCGACCCTGGCAGTTCAGCAGCCGTGTTTGTTTTAAAGCAGGTTGATGCAGTTGCAGTATATAGTTGAGAATAGGCATAGTTGAAACACCAAGTCTATCACCCCTTTCCCTCTGAGAAATAAACTTCAAATAGCGGTATTTTGTTCCAAACTCCCGTGTTATGGCTGGCTGAATAAAAGTTATTTTTATTATTATTTTTTAATCGCCATAGGTAAGTGTAATCCTTCAGGCTCTAAGAAACTATCGGAAATGTTTTGTCGTTTCATCTTCACCGGTCAAATGTTTAAACGTGCAACGAAAAGCTGAATCGTTGTGTGCAAATTGAAATACGCTGAAAGAGGCGTGCTGGCTCCTGCGGGTCCCCCGAAACAAGTTATTATTATTATTCTTCTTCTTATTATTATTATTTTTATTATTATTACTATTACTATTAGTCTGTTCATCACCGTGATCGTCAAACTATTATTACTACCACATGCTTTGTAAGACCATTGGACTGGTAGGGACTGGAATTATGGGAAGTCCTATTAATTACGTGGCGGGTACAGTACGGGTACCATTTTTTACCATAATTTTATTTTACCATTTCGACCGAAAAAGATCCGGATTTGTAACTGCAAAAATTGTAAACCGATAAATTTACATCACTAGATGACGCACTCCCAATTTAACTTGCAGCTAATGCAGGTCTACAGACGTTCGTCAGAATAAGCCTATCTAGACTTGTTCATACTGTACATTTGCATGGGGATGTCCGATAGCCCTGGAATTACCGTGATAGATTGTCAGTTGAGAGCAGTGAGTTCAAATCCCTGTCGAGGCAGAAATTTGCTTTATGATATCGTCTTCTTTTTCCTGTTACCCAATTCAACTGTAGAGGTCGCGATGACTAGTGACCATACGCGGGAAGAACACTGGCCACCCGCTCTAATATGCCGAGGCTGAGAAAATAACGTTGAAAACACTTCATACAGATGGCACCCTGACGGTTAGACTAAGGGTCACTTCGCAAATATCGTGAATCCCATTTTCAGGTTTTCGTTTATCGTATGCATCATATAAAGCTACGGTTATTTTCATGAACTAACCATGGCCGTCCAGAGTTCTGTGAAGTTCATTTCGAAAGAAGTTGGTCGAAAGGATGCTGCTCCATTGCAATGAGACTGTTCTAAGTCTGCTTATCACCAGATCCGCTTTTGCTTTCCATACACTTTTGGCCAGCTTCATAGCCCTCACTTCCATAGCAACGACTTTGACGAGGATACATTCAATTAGCTCGATCGGTAGATCTTGCAGCTGTGGACATGTTCAAGTAAACGTTAACAGACTGATATCAGATCTGCAGGAACACTTCGCAAAAGGTTAACACCATAAATATTATAATTAGGCCTAAACAAGCAGAAGGACCTTTCAAGACGATCCGTAAACTCTATTGCAATCAAAGGCAACGCAATTATAAATGCCAACTTATTTGATAAGGTAAAGCTTCCTTTAAAAATGAGGGAGAACTGGTCTTATTTTCTACTCACAGCTGCTACTGGTCAAGAGAGGTTAATAAGCAAGCCTCTAGCTACATTTTCCGATTAACCTTGCTTGGTATTAATTTCCTCTTTTTCTTGTGGCCTTTTACTCCTTATTAAGATGTTTTGCAATAACTTATTTCTCAGAATCTATTTGATCAGATTCCTTCGTGGGATTCGTCCTTGTGCTGATACGAGATTGCAGTAATTAGTGATTAAGTCGCTACAAAGACTTCGCTCAGCATGGTTGCAAACAGCGATCTTAGAAACACAAGACGAAGGAGACGTAAGCTGAGATCAGACTACGCCGGTTCAGGAAAACAGCGTAGGTTCGCTTTTAACGTCTGCAGAGTTGGAACTCTATCTTGTGTAGAAACCCAGTGAAAATGTGACGCATTTTGACAAGAATTGCTGCCTAAACGTCAAAGTTAAATATCCTGAAAATGTCTCTTGAACACGTTAATTATGCTGTTTACAATACTCATGGGCTAATAAAGCCATTTGGATAGAAACATCATGGAAATGTCGGTCCTTAAGCACGCCATTCAAGCAATTCGCAAAGTTTGCATCCCACGTAGTATTGAAAATTGCATTTAACACTGTGTAGCTTAGGTCTACCTTTAAAAAACAAAGGTTATGAAAATAAGCAGGACAGGGAGTCAAAAGTTAAAATTACTATAAGTGGAGAGGATACAGAACAAGTTGATAAATTCTGCTATCTGGGAACTTTGGTCACACAAGATGCAAAGTGCCCAATGGAAATTAAAAGAATAAATATGGGGAAAGATGCATTCTAAAACAGAAAAGAACTCGTGAGAGGGAAACAGAATAGAAATCTGTGGAAGAGAATGGAATGGAGTGTGATTCTGTATGGGTCCGAAACATGAACCATGCAGAAGGCACACATAAGAAGTTGCTAATAGAAGTTGCTAATTACGTAAGAAGACTGGAAGCCTTCGTGGGTAGTCCTATGGCATAGAACATAGAGAGTGAGTTGGAGGGAACACAAAACAAATGAAGAAATACTGAAAATGGCAGGGAAGAAAAGATCCATCATAAAGACAATTGGAGAACGTAAGAGGAAATGGATTGGACCGTTGGACGCATAATGAGGGGAGAATCCCTGTTGAGAAACATCATAGAGTTGATAATGGAAGGGGGAAAGACAAGAGGAAGACTAAGAATGATGCTACTGGACTGGAGGGTTGGAGAAGAATGGCTACGGTAGACTGAAGTAGGAGGCTCAGGACCGGAAAGAATGGCGCCGTTGGACATATGAACCTGCATGCCTAAGGGTAGAGAACCGGAAGAAGAAGAAGAAGCTTACCGTTGTGTCACTCAGTGAGTCGAGTTTTGCACGTTTAATGTTGTCTTCATGCTGGAATTCTGGTACAATAGAAATAATCAATGAACTCCACATGCATTGCAATAATTAGACAATTATTTAATGTGTTAATATTATGAAGCTATAGCACAGTAATGTAAATGTAAATGAAACACGATTTTATATAGTGACCTATACGGCCTCAATCCTGCTTAATTTTCAATAAATTGATCGGGTGAGATCCTAGTTGTATATCGAGTTCTTTGTTTATGAAAAAATGTGCTCAGAAATGGATACAGTACCTGGTCCTGACAAATGTTCTCAGAGTGCTTCTCATAAAAAACCGATTGAAGCAGTGAATAAAAAGTTAATTAGACCCAATTACTGTCGACCTAGTATAGGCTTAGGCCTACGTTAGTACTGCGAAGGCTACGGTAGTCATGCTGGTTGTCTCGCGTTCTTTGTTTATGTAAAAATATGATCAGGATGCGATACCTTCAGTTGTTTCTTCGTCATTACTGGATTCAGGTGACTTTCGTTTCTTGGACATGGTGTAAGGGCAACACTAGGATCTGCAGAAGGATAAATGTCGCCTCTTCTCACAAACTCACAGTCAACATTAGGCTAATGTTGCAAGAAACTCCAATCGGTTGTCGGTAAATGCTGACTGGGCAAATCGAAAGAGAGCTAACTGCAGAAGTATATGGTCTACGACAACATTTTAAAGCGAATTAAATGAATTATATTAATTATATTAATTAAAATAATTTTCAAATATGCAATCGACGCTTTAGAGTTTAGATGGAATAATAACGTCTCGATAGTATTATTGTGACGTCACGGAAAGAGTGTGATGTAGGCCCTTTTACTCTTCGTAGCCCATACATTAATATAAATTAACATAAACACTTGAACATTAATGCTAATAATAATAATAATAATAGCCTAATAATAATAATAATAATAATAATAATAATAATAATAATAATAAAAGTAATAATAATAATAATAATAAAAGTAATAATAATAATAATAATAATAATAATAATAATAATAATAATAATAATAATAATACGCGGTGGCGTTCAGAGGCACTTTCACCAGCCAGGAAACAGACGAATAGGGCAATTCCGGATATTTTACATTCTAGATAGTTAATATTCAAGTCCCTGAGGGATCCTGAAAACCTCAGGGCATTAAATAATAATAATAATAATAATAATAATAATAATAATAATAATAATAATAATAATAATAATAACGCGATAGCTACGATCGTGGTTCTTTGGACCAGGAGGGCCTGGCTTTCATCAAGGAACTCGGCAGACGGTTGACCAGAACAACGGAAGATCCACAAGAAACCTTCTTCCTTTTTCAAAAGATCTCTGTTACTGTCCAGCGATTCAACGCTGTCGCATGCCTTGCTACAATGGGGCCCTAGAACTCTGATCTTAGAGGAATAATAATAATAATAATAATAATAATAATAATAATAATAATAATAATAATAATAATAATAATAATAATAATAATAATAATAAAAAGTAATAATAATATTATTACCGACTGACTTGATGAGTTAGCGACTGACTTAACTAGTTAGTCGACTGGTCGCAGACGTTGATATCAGCGTATATTCAACCGGACAATATTTTCCATAAAACGATTTCGACTCGAGGACTTAGCGGCAGCGGCGGAAGGAGACGGTTCCGGGGACTAGGTGCCATTAGTCATATTTAGTGTATTCGTTCCCTTCTATGCATCATAATTGGGACTATAGATATATACTATTTCTCTGGCATGCATACGTCTATACAGGTCTTGACTTTACATAAAATAACTTCTGAGAGACTTGCCTTAAAGGAGCTACATAAATAATGTCTAAGAACACAGATGTTCAGAAAATTGCAAAGTGCCTAAAATGGACGGCGGCAACTGGTCTGAGTTTAACGATCGATCGATGTGTAGTGGTGGACGTAGTAGCAGTAGTAGTAATAGTATTAGTATTAGTAGTAGTAGTAGTAGTAGTAGTAGTAGTAGTAGTAGTAGTAGTAGTAGTAGTAGTAGTAGTAGTGTAGTAGTAGTAGTAGTAGTAGTAGTAGTAGTAGTAGTAGTAGTAGTAGTAGTAGTAGTAGTAGTAGTAGTAGTAGTAGTAGTAGTAGTAGTAGTGGTAGTAGTAGTAGTAGTAGTAGTAGTAGTAGTAGTAATAGTAGTAGTAGTAGTAGCAGTAGTAGTAGAAGTAGTGTGAGTAGGAGCAGTAGTAGTGGTAATGGCACCAGCACAGCAGCAGCAGTAGTAGTTATTATTAATTTAAAAAATATGTTCAATACATTACGCCCTTTGTGTGACGTCATAATAATTTTTGTCAAGACCTCATTATTCAATAACGGCTTCATCACAGGTTTCGATTCTATATTTGAAATTATTTTAATTATTGCAATTCATTTAAATTCGCTTAAAATCTTTTTACTTTTGCAATCGCACTTGAGTTAGCTCTCTTTCGATATGCCCAGTCAGCATTTACCGACAACCGATTCGTGTTTCTTGCAATATTAATGTTGATTGTGAGTTTGTGACGACAAGAGGCGACGTTTCTTCTTCCGAAGGTCCTACTGGCTGCGCCTACACCATGTCCAAGAAACGAAAGTCACCTGAAGCCAGCAATGATGAACAAATAACGGAAGGTAGGCTATCGTATCCTGAGGAAATTTGTTTCATAAACAAATAACGCCAGACAACCAGGATGACTGTATTATGGCTTCATAGTACTAACATAGGCCTATAGACCTACACTAATTGAGTTTAATTAACTATTCATTCACTACACATCCATGTGTTTTATATGAGAAGCACTTTGAGAACATTTGTCAGAACTAGGTACGGTATCAAATTCTGAGCAAAGTGTTTTTTTAAACAAAGTAGTCTATAGGCCCCCTATACAACTAGGATCTCACCCGATCAGTTCATTGAAATATGAGCAGAGTTGAGGCCATACGGCGCTATATAAAAACATGTAAATTAACATTTACATAACTGTGTTATAGCTTCATAATATTAACATATAAAATGAGTGAGTCTAATTATTACAATGCATGTTTAGTTCACTGACCATTTCTATTGTAGCAGTATTCCAGCATGAAGACAACACTAAACGTGCAAAACTCGTCTCACTGAGTGACACAACGGTAAGCTACACAGCGTTAAAATGCAATTCGCAATGCTTCGTGGATCTACACTTTATGAATTCCTTTAATGGTGTGCCTTATGGACCGAAATTTTCCATGATTTTCTCTAGCCAAATGCCTTTACATGTATTAACCCTCGCACATTTTAAATGGAATAATTAACGAGTTTCAAGAGAATATTTGACTCTGACGCTAAGGCAGTAATTTTCTGTCTAAATGCGTCACAGACTTTCATGTGTTTCTACACAAGGTGAAGTTCCCACTCTGTAGACGTCTAAGCGATCCCATGTGTTGTCTTCATGAACCGTCGTATTCTGATCTCAGCAAACATTGCCATCGTCTTGTGTTTCTTCGATCGCCGTTTGCAACCACGCTGAGCGAAGTCTTTGTAGCGACTTTATCACTAATTAATGCAATCTCGTATCAACACAAGGGCGAATCCCACACAGCAACCTGGTCAATTACAGAGTGAGAAATAAGTGATTGCAAAACATATTGATAAGAAGTAAAAGGCCATAAGAAAAAGAGGGAATATGCTGCTTATTAATAGCAAACGAGGTGGAATCGGCAAATATGGCTAAAACCTTGCTTATTAACCTCCCTTGACCAGTATCAGCTGTGAGTAGGAAATAAGACCAGTTCTCGCTCATTATTAAAGGAAGCTTTACCTTCTTAAATAAGTTGGCATTTATAATTGCGATGTTTTGGATTGCAATGGAGTTTACGGATCATCTTGAAAAGTCTTTTTGCTCGTTTGATCATAAAGGTGATAAACTCTTGCGAAGTGTTCCAGCAGATCTGATTTCTCTTAACGTTTACTTATAGCTGCAAGATCTTCCGGTCGAACTAATTGAGTGTATCCTCATCAAAGCCGTTGCTATGGAAGTGAAGGTTATGAAGCTGGCCAAAAGTGTGTGGAAAGAAAAAGCGGAACGGGTGATAAGCAGACTTAGAACAGTCTCCTTGCAATGGAGCAGCATCCTTTCGACCAACTTCTTTCGAAATGAACTTAGCAGAACTCTGGACGGCTATGGTTAGTTCATGAAAATATCGTAGCTTTATATAATGCGTAGGCCTTTACGATAAACAAAACCTAACATTGGATTCTCGATCTACAGTTGAATTGGGTAACAGGAAAAAGAAGACGAAATAATAAAGCAAATTTCTGCCTTGGCAGGGATTTGAACTCACAGCTCTCAATTGGCAATCTATCACGGTAATTCCAAGACTATTGGACATCCCCATGCGTATGTATAGTATGACCAAGTCTAGGTAGGCCTATTCTGACGAACGTCTGCACTCTGCAGACCTGCATCAGTTGCACGTCAAGTCAAAATGGGAGCGCGTCATCTAGTGATGTATATATACCGGCTTACAATTTTAGCGGTTACAAATTCGGATCTTTTACGGTCGAAATGATAAAATAAAATTATGGTAAATTTTTTTTTAAATGTTTGAAGTGATGTAATACTTTAGTTATGTACCCCCAACGGTGTGTTTAGCCATTTATCAATTTCAGACGGTGTGTTTAGCCATTTATCAATTTCAGGCAAATACTGAAATGCCTTAGGCTTAGTACTCCTTTTGACTTAGGCCTATATACATTACATGTATAGGCTACATAGGCCTACATACATAGGCCTATGCATAAATAGTTACATATATAAGTTACATATATAAGATCGGGGGGTCCGGTGGCGCGTTGGATAACATCTGGCGAAGAGTGCGAGAGGTACCGAGTTCGAGCCCCGTTAGCGCGAGATTTGCTTTGTAGGCTGCTATTAGCGCCGTTGTATTACAAGCTGTCTGTTCTGTTAGTAGTTAACTAGTTAAGATTGTTTCAATTGCATAACATGTAAATGTACAGCGCAGTGCGTTTGTCAGGCGCTCAATTAAAGAAAAGATATTATATTATTATTATTATTAAAACAGACGCCAGTTAAAACATAATTTTATCAATAGGCCTACAATAACTTTGTCACCTTAGGAAGCATTTGTTACTACGTGTAGATTTTCCCAATAAATAAAGCAGACAATGTTTGTTTTAGCTCAGGAGACGATTCGTTGGGAAATTTTGATTCAACCTTCGATCCAGTCATTCATCATGAGTCTGACTTCAATGAGAGATGAAGTATTTATGCTCTGCATACTACGTGATCGAGGTTACCTGCTCAATATTTACGACAGCAGCAACGTGATGGAGCCAAAAGATGTCATCCCGATATCAGACTTTCATCTGGGAGATATGGCAGCCTGTAGCGTGTCAAACTGCGTGTATCTACTGAATGCGGATGGGCAGAGCGCTTCAGTTATACGCATTACGAAAGATGAGCATCAGTTTAAAACATCACTGTGGATTAAAAATCTGAGGCTACCAACATCTCAAATAGGACAAATGGACCGTATAAAATTATCTACATCTGCGAATGGTAACCTAATTATTCTTGCAAGACAGTACAGTCCGAAATCTAATGTAGTAGGCATATATGATGCGAATGGTTTCGTGCAGCATAAAATTAGATTGTCCCCAGTTATTTATGGGCAAATTGATACGGTCAGGCATGTTAGCAGCGTAATTCAGAAATCAAATGGAAACCTTGTGTTGGTTTTTAGTAACAACGTGCATGAAACAAAATTGTCGGAGATCGACTTGAGTGGGAGAATTATACGCGAATATCAATCATCATATATAGGGGCTGGTGTTGAGAGTTTTGAAGATATTTACGGCAGAATTTTGGTAAATTACCCGTATGACAGAATCGAGCTTTTAGATTCTGAGCTTAATCTTCTGGATAGCGCAGTTCCACTGATGGATGATGGAGAGATATTGTGTCCCTGGGGAATGCACTACAATAGCGAGAGGCATGAGATGATGGGTTTTCATTATGATTGGGATACTAAAACAAGTGATTTAATTACCTTCCGTTTCACAGAAGAATGAGCCACTGTCACCATGATAGGGACAATTTGTATTAAATAGTTTCGACATCTGGTATAAGTTGGTCGTATCCGAGTTATTGTGTTCTGTAGCTTAAAAGAACTGTCTTGAAATTCCTTTGAGATATACGTTCATTATTCGTTTACTAAATTTACGTAACTAGCAAAAACCGTTTCGTTCTCTTTTACTTCGTTTACATAATTTTATGAAATTCTGTTCCTGTATTTACTGACGTTGGAAAAAATGGATGGGGCTCTCAGCTCTAACTCGAGTGTTTCAGTACAATTTCAAATGATACGCAGTATTTAGGCCTAATTAGGCCTAGTATTATAGTAATCTGCATAAAGTTAGGATTTAAGTAAGTAAGTTTCTAAGCTGAATGATAGCACGATGATAGACTTAAACAACCGGCAGTCTAAAGGTAGACCTTGTCTAGACTTAAGTCCACAGCTGCTATTTTCTGCTGGTCCGAGTTCCAAGAATGCCAGACTCGGATAAAGGAGGAGAATGAAACTACAGGTAGATCTCATCTAAAACTCCACCACGGCTGTCTTTGAAGATGCCAGTTTCAAGCGTCGATCAGTTTTGTTATAGGTCTATATGAGATGGCGCCCACGGGCGTAGCCACATTGAGGCAAGAGAAGGCAGTTGCTCCTCTTGATTTTTACATACTGGAACTTCGATTGACCAATGAATGACCAAGATTTTGCCTATGGTCTGCGAAGTTCCCTCCTCTTGAGTTTATGTCTCGCTACGTTCCTGATGGCGCAATGTATGAGCGCAATGTCAACTAGCCCTACCTCTCAGATGATGTGTACACATTTTTTTCTGTTTGTTTGGTTCATTAAAGGCGCTACATAAAAGCCATATGCGTATATACATACATCGATTATTATATTAAATTAGACGGTAGACACGAAGGACCCGTCCGCCATTAGATGCCGTTGAACACGCACGATGCGTAGTCACTCGATAGAGAAAATGCTTTAGTAGCATTCGATGGAAGACTTGCAGGAAAGTCGACAAAGATGTACATGCATATATATATATATATATATATATATATATATATATATATATATATATATATATATATATATATACAATACGAACAGTACGAAAATATTTCTGGGAAATGATTTCATGGGACCAAGGCAACAGTGAGCAACAGAGGATTTTAGTTTCCATGTTAGGCCCTGTTATTCGTATTGGTATATTATTGTTATTATCATTATTATTGACACCATTTTGTTTTACCCCAGGGTAAAAAATCCCTCATCCATGGTCATGCCATGTTCTGTTTTCAACACTAGAGGACTACGATCGTCGAGGCGAGGGGATTTTACCGTACTTCGCACTAACCGCCAGTTTGTAAACCGTGCTTTCTCTGTCTCAGGACCTATTGAATGGAACAGTCTTCCAACTTCAATACGACAGTGCACATCTCAGCCTTCACTGCTTTATTGCTTCTGCTGCTGCTGCTGCTGCTGCTACTATGTTACTACTACCAGAGATGGGCACGATTAGCGGAAAATGATCATTTCTTTAGATTTAGAACTATTTAAGGTAAAGTTATTGGCAGAAGCCCAGATATACGAGATTAAATGCAGTTCAGATGGAATAGTATGAGTTCGAGAGGATCCAGTTAGGAGGTAAGTGTCATCTGCAAATTTGAACATAAGATTAAGGGCTTGGCAGGGTACAGGTCTGAACCAGTAATGGAGAAGTTGGTAGGTCCTAAGACTGAGTCTTGAACTATACTAGCATTGATTGGGAGGAGAGATGAAGAGTGACCTTTGAATATAGTGAGGTGTGAGCGTTCAAGATGATATTCAACTAGCCAGTTATAGATTTGGTATGGGATATCAAGAGTGGAGATGTTATCAAATAGGGCAGAGTGCCTAACAGAGTCAAATGCTTTGGAGAAGTCAAGGGAGATTATTGAGACATATTCGTTGTTTTTAGGAGGAGTTGTGTCTGATGTATGATAGATATTATGGCTGCAGAGGTGGAACCAGAGGGTCTGAAAGCAAATTGATCTGAAACTAGGGATTCAAAAGGAGCTTGAGTAAGGGTAGGGTATATAAATCTCTGAACTAGTTGCTTTTCGACTATTCTGGAGAGAACAGGGAGGATGGAAATTGGGCGGAAGCCAGCATTTTGAGAGGGGAGTTGGTTTAAGCTTTTGGCCGGATGATGGCTATTTTTCATTGGGGAGGGATAAAATGGGATAGGAATGAGAGATTGATAAAGTGATGAAAAGAATGGGGCGGTGAGTCTAAGAAACCAAGCAGGTAGGTTGTCATATCCAGTGGCAGCAAGATGCAAATGGTCGAGAAGATAGAATAGTTGGTATTTGGGAGGGGCTGTGAGTCGGAAATTGGGAGGCGAGTAGTTTTGGTCGGTGGAGATAGAGGAGTAATGGAGGTTAAGGTCTGCAGCGGTGATGAGTAATACATCACGCCCTTCCCCTGACGTCACAATACTTTTTCTAGACGTCATTATTCAAGAGCGGTTTAGTCCATCTCGACGTAATGCTCCAACTAGACTCTAAAGCTTCGACTGTACATTTGTAAATAATTTTAATTATTGCAATTTAATTCGCTTAAAATTGTTTGTCGTGGGCGTTTTACTTTTCCGATCGCGCTTCCGTTACAGACTGTTAGCTCTCTCTCGATTTGCCCAACAGTCAGCATTTACCGACAACCGATTGGTGTTTCTTGCTACATTAATGTTGAATGTGAGTTTGTGAGAAGAGACGACGTTTCTTCTTCTGCAGATTCTAGTGTTGCCCTTACGCCATGCCCAAGAAACGAACGCCAACTGAATCCAGTAATGACGAACAAACCATTGAAGGTATCGAATCCTGAGCAGTTTTTTCATAAACAAACAACGCAAGACAACCGGCATAGCTTCAATTTACTAACATAGGCCTACAATAGGCCTACAATCATTGAGTTTAGTTAACTACTGCATGTGGAGTTCGTTCAGTCTATTTCGATCAGTTTTCTTTATGGTACGGTATCCAATTCTGAGCACATTGTTCCGTAAACAAAAAACTCGATATACAACTAGGATTTCACCCGATCAGTTCATTGAAATATGAGGTTGAGGCCATACGGCGCTATATAAAAACGTGCAAATTTACATAACTGTGTTATAGCTTCATAATATTAACATATTAAATGATTGAGTCTAATTATGCAATGCATGTTTAGTTCACTGACTATTTCTATTGTAGCAGTATTCCAGCATGAAGACAACACTAAACGTGCAAAACTCGTCTCACTGAGTGACACAACGGTAAGCTACACAGCGTTAAACTGCAATACTTCGCGTGATATAAACTTTATGAATTGAATTGCTTGAATGGTGTGGCTTATCGACCAGCATTTTCCATGATTTTCTCTAGCCAGATGGCTTTATTAGCCAATGCGTATTGTTAAGAGCATAATTAACGTGTTCAAGAGAATAGCTAACTTTAACGCTAAGGCAGCAAACCTTTTCTAAATGCTTCACAGACTTAACTGGGTTTCTACACAAGATAGTTTCCATTCTTTAGACGTCTAAGCGATCCTGTATACGTTGTACTTAACCTTCTCAAATAAGTTGGTATTGATAAGTTTTCCTGAACCGTCATATAACATAAATACTGATCTCAGCATACTTCTGCTTCGTCTTGTGTTTCGTCGATCGCTGCTTGCAAGCACACTGAGCGAAGTCTTTGTAGCGACTTAATCACTAGCAGTGGCGGCGCCAGCTATACAATTTCAGCAGGTCGCGACAGGGTCATGAGAGTTATTCAGCAGGTCGAAGAAATTAATGTTTGAGTTTGACGCATCAAGCAGCATAACTTATATATATAAAATTAATATTATATATATACATGTATATATAATGAAGAAAATTATTATTGAACGCTTATAGCCCAATTGTTGTAGCATATTCAAATAAATTTAGAAGAATTCAGCATTAAAGCGCTAAACGTTACTTACTTTACTAGATTTGAAAGTACTGATGAGCTACTCAGAACATAATGAACATGTAAGCTAATAAGACGCACGAGTCGCATGACCCACGTTTTCAACATTACAGAAACATCGTTTAACTCCTGCAATTCGCTAGCATTATTATCGTTCAGAACTACACCAACGTCGGCATTAGGCTAACAGTCATATCATTCTGCTTATCGCGTTTTCCGCCAGATTTATTTCTGAAGAAATCTTCAGTGTTGTTGTAGCGCCTCATTATTATTTATTCATTTCTTTGCTAATGTATAATTATAACGTTGATGCAATTCGTAAATTCTGCCCTATTTGACAAAATCTCCACTCTTGATATCCCAGACCAAATCTATAACTGGCTAGTTGAATATCATCTTGAACGCTCACACCTGACTATATTCAAAGGTCAATCTTCATCTCTCCTCCCAATCAATGCAGTATAGTTCAAGGCTCTGTCTTAGGACGTATACAAACTTCTCCATTACTGGTTCAGACCTGCACACTTTTCAGCTCCTTAATCTTATGTTCAAATTTGCAGATGACACTTAGGCTACCTCCTTTCTGGATCCTCTCAAGCTCATACTATTCCATCTGAACTGCATTTGATCTGTATACCTGGGCTTCTGCCAATAACCTTACCTTAAATAGCTCTAAATCTAAAGAAATGATCATTTTCCGCCCTCGACATCAATTTGACCCTCCTCCATTAGCCTACCTAGTATTACCCGAGTTAAACTTTGAAAATACTGGGTGTCATCCTTCAAGATAATCTCAAACTCAGAGCCTAATAGTATATCGACCACCTCACAGCAACTTGCTCCTACTCTTTTTATGCGATCAGGAAAACTCAAAACCCATGGCCTTTCTTCCTCATCCATCCATAATGTAACCAAAGCCACTACCGTTGCTAAACTTATATGTGCCTCCCCATCCTGGTGCGGTCTTACCCTGGCTTCCGATAAAGAGCGCCTGGAAAAACTCCTAAAAAGAGCCAAATGCCTAGGTTACCTAGAACAATCCTTTCCAACAGTCTCAGAACTTGCAAATATAGCCGATGCGAAACTCCTTATCTCAACTGACAACTGACAACTTTTATTTCCAGAAGCACAATGCATATAACAATTAACAACAATTATAACTTGACTATTACATATCAGTGCATTGGCTAGGGAACAGGGAAGACCCAAAAGGGGCACAAGCCCCGCTTAATTAGGGTCACCCCTTTTAACAATAATCATTTATGGCTGGTTAGTCAGTTGAAAGAAAGAAAGGTTCAACTCAATAATGTTCTTAACTAAATAATAACATTACAATTTACTAAGAAGATCAATATGTAAGAAAGAAAGGTTCAACTCAATAATGTTCTTAACTAAATAATAACATTGCAATTAACAAATAAGATCAATATCTAAACAATTTGATGAAACAGTGTTAAATGAAGTATGGTTAATCCTTCAAGTAACTATTCCACAGCTTCTTAAATTGGGTGTATGTGGGTGCATTCCGAATACTCATCGGTACTGCATTCCAAATTTTTGGACCACTACAACAAATTGAAAATCTACGATAATTAGTGCGTGCATATATGACATATAAACCACCAGAAGAAGATCTTGTACAATGACCATGCATCTCTACTACCTTCGTAAAATAGTTTGAAAATGAATCAGGCAGCAACTTATTGACAAATTTATACATGAAATTACCCAGTTGATAGCGATTTATATTTTCAAAGTTCATAATATTATATTCTCTGTATCTGTATGCCGTGTGGGCGTTAAAAGGATCTCTTGCAATAATTCTAATAGCTTTTTTCTGCAGAACCAGAAGACATTTCAACCTAGTAGAATAGTTTGAGGCCCAGACAATATTATCATAATCAAAATAGGGATTGATTAGTGTATAATATAAATTCCTACGAATATGAATTGGGATAAGGTAAGATATTCTCGCTAGTATACCAAGGTTTCTGGAAATTTTGCCAGCAATAATATTGATATGTTCAGTCCAAGTCAGACATTCGTCAATACATACACCGAGAAATTTAGTGGATCGGGTTTGGGACAGGGAAATTCCATCAATTGACAACTTTGTCTGGAGATCCGGGATTCGTTTCTTCGTAGAATGGAATAGTATAAAGCAGGATTTTTTATATTGAGTGACAGGCGATTGGTCCTAAACCACTCAGCTAGAATGTTTAATTCAGTATTAATTATTTCAACGAGTCTGGGTAAAGAATCATGTGAACAGAAAGCATTTGTATCATCAGCAAACAAAATAAGTTTAAGCACAGCAGAAGCATTGGGAAGATCATTAATATACAATAAAAACAGTAGCGGACCAAGGTTTGAACCTTGCGGGACACCAATTTTTATCGGTTTTCTAGAAGATAGGGCCCCATTACATAGCACCTGTTGATACCTATGCTCCAAATAGCTTTTAAACCATAAATGAGGTATGCCCCTAATCCCGTAATTTTCAAGTTTATCTAGTAGAATTTTATGGTCCACCGTGTCGAATGCCTTTGCTAGATCAAGGAATATACCAATTGAATATTTATTAGTGTCTATTGCTTGAGAAATAAGGTCTTGCATGTTAATTAGAGACATATCAGTGGAATGACCTGGACGGAAACCATGCTGAAGGGGATATAATACATGCATCTTGTTTATGTAATGATTTAATCTCTCACACATTGCCTTTTCTAAGACTTTACCAAAGTATGGCAATATAGATATTGGCCGATAATTAGACATTTCCTGTCTGTCACCTTGTTTAAAAATTGGTGTTATTTTTGCAATTTTTAGATTGGGAGGAACAACACCTGTATTGAAGGAGCAGTTGATGATATCTGAAAGAATATTTGCAACACAGCCAATAGTACTCTTAGCCACTAACGGGTCTATTTCGTCGGGACCCATACTGCGAGTATATTTCATAGATCCAGCTACGCTAACAATTTCATGAGAGGTAGTTGGAACTATTGCAAAAGATCCAGGAAGTGGGGGTTTCATTTACACAACCCAAGCATGTTCTTCACCAACTCCTACCTCCACTCCAACCCCCTCTCCTCTCACCAATTAAGACATAGAGCACACAACTATACTCTCCCACCCAAATACAACTCTCAATTTATTCCCAGATCTTCATATAAAAATATTTACTAGTTTATTCTAAACTTGTCTAATTAACTTTAATTATCCATTATCACTCATGTAAGCATTTCTGCGTTTTTGTCAGATTATTTTTCTCAATAAACGAATATATATAAAAACAACTGAAAAGGCATCGACGCGAAAAGGTTAGTTTCGCGAAGTAGGCCTAATCGACGATGCCCTATTGTATTTTATTTCCACTAATTTTTGACGTAAAGGCGGCGGGGCAAAGACTACATAAGCATTTCAGTTTTAGAGTTTACAACATATATGCTAGGCTTCTGTTGACATAAACGTTAAATGTCGTTTAGATCTAATAATTGCAATAGTGATCCTATGGGACAGATTACTGATGTTTAAAATAAAAAGAAGATATTAAAAATTTCAAAGAATTTTAAGCAGGTCATTAAGCAGGTCGAGAGCAAAATAAGCAGGTCAAATGACCTGCTGCGACCTGCTGTAGCGCCGCCACTGATCACTAGGCCTAATTAACGCAATGTTGTATCAATAGAAAAACGAATCCCACGGAGGAATCTGGTCAAATATAGTCTGAGAAATAAGTTATTTGCAAAACATCTTGATAAGAAGTTAAAAGCCAGAAGAAGAAAAAAGGAAATATGTTGCGTAGGCTATAATACCAAGCAAGGTTGAATCGGAAAATATAGCTAAATCCTTGCTTATTAGCCTGCCTTGACCAGCATCAGTGGTGGGTAGAAAATAAGACTAGTTCTCTCTCATTTTTAAGGGAAACTCAACCTTCTCAAATAAGTTGGTATTTAGAAAATGAACTCTTTTTGATTGCTGTTGAGTTTGCGGACCGTCTTGAAGGTGTTTCCGCCTGTTATGGTGAATGGTGATAAACTTTTGTGAAGTGTTCTAGCAGATCTAATAACTTTTAACGTGTACTTATACATGTAGCTGCAAGATCTACCAAGCGAGATAATTGAGTGTATCCTCGTCAAAGCCGTTGCTATGGAAGTGAAGGCTATGAAGCTGGCCAAAAGTGTGTGGAAAGAAAAAGCTGATCTGGTGATAAGCCGACTTAGAACAGTCTCCTTGCAATGGAACAGCATCCTTTCGACCAACTTCTTTCGAAATGAACTTCGCAGAACTCTTGATGACCATGGTTAGTTCATGACAATAACGTAGCTTTATGTGATGCATACGATAAACAAAAACCTGAAATTGAATTGACTCTTAGGCTAAAAGTGAGACGAACATGTGTATGAAGTGTTAGTATCTTTATTTTCTTAGCCTCGGCATATTAGAGCGCCTACGGTCAGTGTGACCTCTACAGCTGAATGGGTAGCAGTGTGATTCTCGTTAACGATAACGATAACGAAAATGTTCGTTAACGAAAATAAAAATGATTTCGTTAACGATAACTATAACTATAACTAAAAAATATCATTAACTATAACTATAACTATAACGAAAATAACACTAACGAAAATTCATCTTTATTTTCGTTAATGCAAAAAATAAAAATAGGAAGTGCGATATGGACGATTCGACATAAATGAGAACGAAAAAATGAGATATTTTTATAATGCAATTTGTCAGTTACATTGGAAACTCGTGTATTCATGACGCTGAGGACACCCATGCTTCAAAGGCTTTCAAAGCTCTGAGCAAATTGTGAAACAGCGTGTTTATACGCACAATTTTGCTTATAGCCTTGATTATTGTAACTAAGTAGTAACTAAAATTAACTAAAATAAAAATCCATTAACTATAACTATAACTATAACTAAAAAAATAATACTAACTATAACTATAACTATAACTAAAAATAAAAACCATTAACTATAACTGTAACTATAACTAAAATAAAATCTGTAAGGAGAATCACACTGCTGGGTAGGAGGCAACAGAAGACGAAAATAATCATAAAGCAAATTTCTGCCTTGACTGGGATTTGAACCCAGAGCTCTCAATTGACACGGTAATTTTTAGACTGTGTCACATCCACATGCGCTCATAATATTATAATATGACCACGTCTAGATATATATACTGACGCATGTCTGTAGACCTACATTAGCTGCACGCCAATTCAAATTGGGAGCGCGTCATCCGAAACACCATACACACAAAATACGTTGGCATAGGGCGACATCTATTAAACTAAACGTGCATCATACAGCAAATAATCAATTTCTTTTACATCTCTGTGGGATGGACAATACCTGACTGATTAAAAAGGTCGAGTTCGGAATGATCGACGGCAAAGAAATCAAAGAGATAGACCAAACACAGAATGGCTTTATAATGTCAGGGATTCATGCAAGCAGAAGAGAAGAGCAGTCCCTTGAGCTAGCACTGAGTCAGCCATGGGCATGAAGTGTTAGCGACTTCATTTTCTTAGCCTCTGCAAATGAGGACGGGTGGCTAGTCCTCTCCCTCACCGTCTCATCTTCCCACCGACAATGTACGGTCAGTGTTCTCATCATCTATAAGATGAGTTGATTAGGGGGTGTTGGTGGAACAGAAATCTCGAACCAAATTTTCTGTCCTGGCGGAGATTTGAACTCCCGACCGCTCGCTTGACAGTCCAGCGCGCTAATCACAACACTATCGAGAACCACCATGCAAACTGGATGTGAAAAGGATGAGTGGTACAGGATCAAAACGAGTGGAGAAATACAGTGAGAGACACCAACGGGTGAGAAGCCCATGAGCCCTACAGAAAGAATTCTACAAAGCAAATTGCATGGGGCCTATCTGTGCAACGCCAAGCTTATGATCAGTTGCTAATCTAGTGAATGAAGCTGACGCTGAACACCATAAGCGCAGTGTGATTCTCCTTACAGATTTTATTTTAGTTATAGTTATAGTTATAGTTAATGGTTTTCTATTTTAGTTATAGTTATAGTTATAGTTAGTATTATTTTTTAGTTATAGTTATAGTTATAGTTAATGGATTTTATTTTAGTTAATTTTAGTTACTACTTAGTTACAATAGTTAAAAAAATAAGGCTATAAGCAAAATTGTGCGTATTAACACGTTGTTTCACAATTTGCTCAGAGCTTTGAAAGCCTTTTGAAGCATGGGTGCATTCAGCATCATGAATACACGAGTTTCCAAAGTAACTGACAAATTGCATAATAAAAATATCGCATTTTTCGTTCTCATTTATGTCGAATCGTCCATATTGCACTTCCTATTTTTATTTTTTGTATTAACGAAAATAAAGATGAATTTTCGTTATTGTTATTTTAGTTATAGTTATAGTTATAGTTAATGATATTTTTTAGTTATAGTTATAGTTATCGTTAACGAAATCATTTTATTTTCGTTAACGAACATTTTCGTTATCGTTATCGTTAACGAGAATCACACTGCATAAGCGAATGTTGTTACTAATAGTTATAATTCTCATTCCACTATTTAATAAGTATAAAGAAATAAAACTTAAAGCATGTAGCAGTTTAATCAATTTTTAACCATATTTGACCATTTTTTTACAACGGTAAAATATAATGCGGATTTTTACCAGTTAAAAATCATTTCACATCACCAGCATTTAAAAAACCATGCACATAAAATACGTTGTCAAAATGCCATGCGTACTTCTCAGTATATAGCTTTTTATCTTTCTAATGATATTAATCTTGCATTTGTGAATAAATGTACAACGATAACTGATTGCATTATTTGAGAAAATTGAATTAGGTCTTTAGGCATTAGGTCTTAAAACTTTGATTCTTGTGATTTCTATTCAGTTCTTCAATCCATGAACTTCTATATTATACATTGGCGATACTTTCGGCTATCAGTTTTTAGGCCTACTATTTCTGCTAACAGATTAACTTAGGCCTACTATTCCAAACGAACTGTGTCATCAGTTAGGCTAGATAGCGAAAGAAACTCCAAAGGCGGTAAATAATATTTATATATACGCATGCCTAAATAAATAAATAAACTATATATACATGCATACATACATACATACATACATAATTATGCACATAATTACATACATACATACATGTATAGCTCTCATACATACCCATATATACATACATGCATAAATAAATATATGCATACAAAGGCCTCATATATAACATGCATACATAGGCCTACATAGTATACATACATAAATGATTCCATATACAGTATAAGATATGTTTAAAAGCCTAAAACATACCTCAAAGTAAAACAAATTTTATCAATGGGCGTACGATAACTTTTGACACCTTTTGAAAACACTAAATGCAGCAAAGAAATATTTTTACTGCGTGTTATTTTTTCCCCAAAAAACAAAGCAGACAATGTTTGTTTTAGCTCAGGAGACGATTCGTTGGGAAATTTTGATTCAGCCTTCGATCCGGTCATTCATCACGAGACTGATTTCAATGAGAGATGAAGTATTTATGCTCTGCGGACAACATGGTATATTCAATCACGAGTGTCACGACTATGTGCTCAATGTTTACGACCGTAGCAACGTGGTCGAGCCAAAAGAAGACATCCCGCTATCAGACGTTCATCTGGGAGATATGGCGGCATGCAGCGTGTCAAACTGCGTATATCTGCTGAATGCGGATATGAGTGGCCCTTCAGTTATACGCATTGCGAAAGATGAACATAAGTTTAAAGCATCAATATGGATTAAAAATTTGAGGCTACCAAAGTCTCATATAGGTCCACTGGGCCTTATATCTGCATCTGCTAATGGTAGCATAATTATCCTCTCAAGGCAGTGCAGTCCGGCACTTAATGTTGTAGGCATATATGATGCGAATGGTTTCGTGCAGCGTAAAATTAGGTTGTCCCCAGCTATTTATGGGCAAATTGATACGGTGAAACATGTTAGCAGCGTAATTCAGAAATCAAATGGAAACCTTGTGTTGGTTTGTAGTAACAACGTGCATGAAACAAAATTGTCGGAGATCGATGTGAGTGAAAGAATTATACGCGAATATCAATCATCATTTAGAGGGGCTGGTGTTAAGAGTTTTGAAGATATTTACGGTAGAATTTTGGTAAATTACCCGGATAGCAGAATCAAGCTTTTAGATTCTGAACTTAATTTCCTGGATAGTGCAGTTCCACGGCTGGATGATGGAGAGGTATTGTCTCCCTATCACTTGCACTACAATAGCGAGAGGCATGAGATGGTGGGTTTTCGTTATGATTGGAATGCTAATCGCAGTGTTTTAGTTACCTTCCGTTTCACAGAAAAATGAGTTACTGTCAATGATAGAGACAATTTGTATTAAATAGTTTCGAAATCTGGTATAACATGGTCGTATCCTAGATACTGTTTTCTATAGCTTCAATCAACTGTCTTGAAATGCCTTTGAGATACACTTTAACAATTCCGGGTTAACTAAGAAAAACAGTTTCTTTCTCCTTTACTTCGAGTGTATAATTTTATGAAATACTGTTTTTACATCTACTGACGTTGTCAAAATAAAAGGATGGGGCGCCAAGCTCTTATAACTCTAGTGTTTCAGCACAATTTCATATCATACGCAACATTTAGGCATAATTAAGGATTTTGGTTATCTGCACAAAATTAGGTATATAAGCAAGTTTGTAAGCTGAATTAGATCGGTGGTAGACCTAAACAACAGGCAGTCTAAAGATAGACCTAATCTAAATTTAGGTCCACTGCTGCTATTTACTGGTGGTCCGAGTCCCTTGCAATCCAAACTTCATCTAAAGCTCCACCATGGCTGTTTTTGATGGTGCCAGTCTGAAGCCTCGATAAAGGACGAGGGCAACACACCAATCATAATCGTTACATTTGAGGCGGCGTCTCGAGACATTAGCTACCTATCGGATAATGTGCATAAATATTTTTGAGTTTGCCTGGTTCTTGAAATGTGCTACATAAATAGCCACATACTAATGTACATACATAAATTATTGTACTAAATTTTATGGTAGAAGCCAACGACGCCATGCATCCGCCATTAGATGCCGTTTGAACACGCACGATGTACTCGATTGACAATACGCATTGGATGGAAGACTTGCAGAAAAGTCGACGATAAAATTAGATCGAACAGTACGAAAACATTCCTGGCAAATGATTTAATTAGACCAAGGCAACGGGGAGCAACCGAGGATTCAATTTTTCCTATTAGCCCCTGTTATTAGTAGGCTATCCAAGGTCTATGTTGGTAAAAGTATCGATAAAGTCCACAGCGTTTAAACGCTGGATAGGCAGCGAAATGCGTTGGAATAAAAGGATGGTTTCGCAGACGTGTAGGCCTACTACTGCTGCTGCTGCTGCTGCTGCTGCTGCTGCTGCTGCTGCTGCTGCTGCTGCTACTACTACTACTACTACTACTAATACTACTAATACTACAACTACTACTACTACAAGAACTGCTGCTACTACTTGTAGCGATTAAATCTTATCAAATGCCATGTTTAACTAATTAATTAATATAATACTAGTATAAGCTAGTCAATTACAGTGGCGATATATAAAAGATGTAGTGGCGATACATAAATATAATATTAGACTAGGTAAGAGGCTTTTAAACGTAATTTAAATGTCACGTGATGTGCTATGTTGCTAAGCGACCAATGACGCTAGGTGGATAGAAACACAGGGACGGTTAAAGACCGGTAATGACAGTTGAGACGTTGTAAGTTCAAGTGAAGAGAGTGGTGAAAAGAATTGCTGAGAAAGGAAGAAAACAGCAGCATCGTTTGAGTTGCGGAGATATACGTGGATCGACTTTATTAGGAGCGATCACGGTGAATCCAGGATTTAAAGTGTTTCGATCGAAGTGGAGTTCGAGCGAACTTTAATCTTGCGAGCGTCGGTGGTAGTGAAGCGTTGCCACGACATTATTCGATGAAGTAAGACGGCGAGATTTGAAGTCAATCGTTCCTGCGTAAGTTAGGAAAGACTGTCATTCTGCTGTAGTTACTGTTGAGAGAAAGTGGATGTGTAACGGAGTAAAACAGTGTGATTGCTAAGTCATTCGTTCCGGCGTAAGCTTGGAAAGACTAACATTCAACTGGAATTACTGTTGCGAGGTTGTTTGGGAGCGATCGTCATTCGGAGCCAACTGCGAGCCAATTGGACGGTTAGTTGTGAGGAATTTAAAGCGTGAGACTATCTTCCTACGTGTGGATTCGGATATTTCTACGCTACCTTGACTTTCAAAGACGGAGAAGTGATGTACGTATTCGAGACCAGCGATTGAACCTCGAGTATCTACGACTACGTGAGACCAATCCAAGAATTCTTCTACGATAACTTCGACATGGGATCCACGTGCACTTGTAATGGGGAATCAGATAAGCCTCATAATAATCTATTTATTGTAGATTAAATACGCCACTATAGGTAGATAGGATTTGCTATAATTGTTGTACAGGATTGACTTATGTTTTCAATATTATTTTAATCTATTTACTACCATGTGTCCAGTGTCAATATTTTCAACAACACTTATCGTACGTAAGGCCTTCTCAGCCAAGTTCGACTAAGCTTAAAAGCTATATATTAATTATAGGCTACAACTTTGGGAGCTCATAGTCCAGGATTTGAGAGACTTTATTGTGCTTAAGTAAACCGTTAGTTAATGTGCATTAGGATAGTAGTAGATTGATTAGTTTAATTTGAATTATAACGGTACGCATCTGTAGGACATTCGAAACGGTGCGATTAGATATTAAATTTATGACGTAGTAATTCCATAGAGTACATATCAATAAGAGGTTACATATAGAGCGTCATTAGTATTCGAGAATTTTATATAGCACAAAGCTATTAATTTATTACTTAGCCGAAACAAAAGTAAGCAAGTAAAATGTCCGTTACTGACTACCAACAGTGGTTACAGATGGGCCAAGAGATGGGGATGGAAGCAGAGGAACTGAAAAATTTCGTGAAGGAGCGTCAGGCTGAACTGAGAGAGGAAAGAGCCAAAGAGAGAGAAGATAAAAAGGCTAGAGAGTTATTAGAAGAAGAGAGGGCAAAGCGCCAATTAGAGGATGAGCGAGCTAAGAGACAGCGAGCTAAGAGACAAGTAGAGGATGAGCGAGCTAAGAGACAAGCAGAGGATGAGCGAGATAAACGGCAAGCTGAGGAGGAACGAGCGAAGAGACAAATGGAAATAGATGAAGAGAAAGCCAAGCGGCAAGCTGAGGAGGAACGAGCGAAGAGACAAATGGAAATAGATGAAGAGAAAGCCAAGCGGCAAGCTGAGGAGGAACGAGCGAAGAGACAAATGGAATTAGAAT
Organism: Aporrectodea caliginosa; assembly: GCA_020284085.1. Classification (NCBI taxonomy): domain Eukaryota; kingdom Metazoa; phylum Annelida; class Clitellata; order Crassiclitellata; family Lumbricidae; genus Aporrectodea; species Aporrectodea caliginosa. The sequence goes on from JACEVL010001369.1 coordinate 28,055, forward strand.
TAAAGAAACTTGAGATAGAGCTTAAGGTCAAAGAGATTGAAGCAAGGGCGACTGCTGATCGTCAACAAAATGGAGGCAGTAATGTAATGTTTGTAAATGATAATGAAGAAGGAAATAGTGGAAATAATGGAAGGGGAATGAGAGACATTAAATTTCCCAATTTTAATGAAAACAAGGATTGCTTAGACGCATATTTATTAAGATTTGAAAGGACAGTGGAGGCGTACGAGATTCCGCAAAAACTTTGGTCCTTAACACTAGCTAGACATCTAGAAGGGAAAGCCTTAGAAGTCTACCAGAGATTATCTTCTAGAGAGGCACAAAATTATGAATGTCTTAAAGAACAATTGCTCAAGAGGTTTAGATTGACAGAAGGCGGTTACAGACAAAAATTTAGAGAAAGTCGAATTGAAATTGGAGAGAATTGTTCTCAATTTTTGGAAAGATTGAGGAGATACCTTAGACAGTGGATGGCCTTAGCAGGATATGAGGAAACATTTGAAGGGTTAGAGAGTTTAATATTGAAGGAACAATTCTTCACAACCTGCTCACCAGAATTGAAGATCTTTATTAAGGAGAAAGGTAAGATTAAACTCAAGGACATGTTAACTCATGCGGAGGCATACATTGAAGCTCACGGGTACAAACATGGTGATACCAGTATGAGAGTAAAACCAAGGTTCACATTTGACAGAGACCAACATAAAGTATTTGAAGAAAGAACCAAGGATAAGTTTACCAATGCAACAAATAGGTTCAAAGCTGCTAATGAATGGCATGGTGAAACCAATAGGAGTAGGGTAAATAACAGAGATTTTCACAAAGAAGGAACACAGAGCAATGAGAAGGGAATTGTCTGTTATGTCTGTAAAATAGCTGGTCATAAGGCATACAACTGCCCAAATAAATTCAAAGGTCATGTTAAGCATACAGCTGCAGCTATTCAAGTGTTTGAGAATAGTAGACATAAGATAATGAATAGTCGAGGTAGATGTGGTGTAATGTGTAGATCAGAATCAGATAATTGGAGGATTCCACAGATTAGGACAAGTGAAGCAAGTGAGAAAGTAACAAGTGCTTTTGTCATGGATATGGATTGTCATGATCTGCATAGGTCAAGTAATGTCAATTCACAGCACTGGGTCAAACTGAATGGAATAGAATCAGAGTGTTTATACGATTCAGGTGCTACGTGTTGTGTTGTCAAGAGAAGCCTGATAGACAATTCAGCATTGACGGGTAAAGAAACATTATGCACACTAATTGATGGAAGTACCAAGTTATTTCCCACAGCAAATGTTATAATCGAGGGAGAATATTTCACCGGACAAATAGAAGCCCTTGTAATGGAAGATCCTGTAAAACCTGTTATAATAGGGAAGATACATGGAGTAAGGTATTTACTAGGAAAAGATAAAACGGTAGAAGTAAATTTGGAAAGTGATACGTGTAATAGAGCCGAGGTTGACATTGAAACAAACACAGGTCAAAACAAATACTCGGAGATACACAAGCATACAGAAAGCAGTAGAGAAGAGGATATACACATAGATCGTGATGTCACCGCGACGGATGACGTCATCGAAGAATGTAAACATCGACTAACGATGGCCGCTGTTGAGACGAGAGAGGCGAGCGCTAAAGTCGAAAAGTTTAGACCTCTAAAATACGCGAAATTACCCGATCTTAAAGTAACTCCTGAGGAGATTAAAAGATTGCAAATGGAGGACGAAACTCTAAAGAAGTACATGGAGATAGCCGATCAGACAAAAGATGTAGAAGAGCAGACAGGCAAGATAAGATTTGTCAAAGAAAATGGATTACTGTATAGACTGTACAAGGAAATCCTAAAAGACGAAATTAAGTTACAGTTAATGGTTCCAAAGACACTTCGAGATAAGGTAATGTTGATCGCACATTGTTCTCTTTTATCTGCACATCTAGGAATAACGAAGACATTGAGTAAGATTACTAATGACTTCTATTGGCCGTCAATAAATCAGGATGTACGTAGATACGTGCTTAGTTGCGATACTTGTCAGAGAGCTGTAGACAAGAAGGTGAATTATAGGGCACCGATGGGACATTTACCAATAGTGGATGTACCCTTCAACCATATCTGTGTTGATATAATAGGTCCTGTAAATCCAATGTCAGTCAGGGGGTACAGATACGTGTTGACCATAATAGATTTGAGCACTAGGTATCCAGAAGCCATACCTTTAAAGGGAATTAGTACAGAAGAAGTGGTTGAGGCATTATTCAGTGTTTATTGTCGAATGGGTATACCACAAAAGATCCATACCGACAGAGGAAGTCAGTTCACATCAGAATTAATGGCAGATGTGAACAGGTTGTTGCTAATCAAGCACACCATGACTAGCCCTTACCACGCAATGGGAAACGGATGTGTCGAGAGACTTAATGGTACAATTAAGGCGACACTAAGAAAGCTGATAGGTGAACAACCAAAAGAGTGGGATAGGTATTTAACACCTCTCTTATTTGCATTGAGAGATACGGTACACGAAAGCCACGGGTTCACACCATTTGAATTAGTATTCGGTAGATCATGTCGAGGTCCGGTTAAAATTCTAAAGGAATTGTGGACTAATGGAACTGTAGAAGAGGAGATTAAAGATGCATACACTTATGTACTTGAATTGAGGGAGAGAATAGATGAAACATGTGTATTGGCACAGAAAGCTATCAGTCAGTCACAGTTGAAGAACAAGAAGTATTATGACAAGAAGTCGAGAAATAGGAAACTTGAAATTGGAGATAAAGTATTATTGTTATTGCCGACCAGCAACAACAAACTACTTATGCAATGGCAAGGTCCATTAATCGTACGAGACAAAGTAGGAGAGTATGATTATAGAGTTGAAGATAAGAATGGAAGGATTAAGACATACCACATCAACATGCTAAAGAAATACATAGACAGGAGAGACATGTTAGAGGAGAAAGCAAATGTTGAAAAAGATAGAACAGGTGAAGCAGAAGTAGTTGCTTATGTGTCAGCGGTAGTACATGATGGAGAAATAGGAATAGATGGAGAGGAAGAGATCCTAGAGTTATATAACAGTAAACAAAAGGAGAATTATAAGGATGTTGATATAAACCCAGACTTGAGTGAAAAACAAAAAGGAGATATGATGAGATTATTAGAAGAATATAGCGATATATTTTCTGATGTACCAGGGAAGACAGATCTTGTTGAACATGAGATTAAGTTAACTAGTACAGAACCAACTCGATCAAAAGCATACCCAACTCCATATCATTTACAGAAAGAAATAGATAAAGAGATAGAGTTAATGTTGAACAATGGGATAATAGAGAGATCTGAATCAGCATATGCTGCACCACTAGTAGTAGTGAAGAAATCAGATGGGTCGAATAGACTCTGTTGTAACTACAAACAGTTAAACAAGATAACAGTATTTGATCCGGAACCCATGATGTCGAACGAAGAGGTTTTTAATAAATTGAGTGGGAGCAAGATATACAGTAAATTCGATTTTTGCAAAGGTTACTGGCAAATACCAATGGCAGAAAACTCACAGGATTATACGACTTTTATTTGCGCCAATGGAATGTTTAAATTCAAAGTCATGCCATTCGGCTTAATAAACAGTGCTTCAAGTTATAATAGGATGATAAGAAAGGTCCTATATGGAACAAAGAATCTGGAAAGTTATGTAGATGACATACTAGCGCATACGGTGGAATGGGATGATCACATGAATGTGTTAAGAGAATTTTTCAAACGAGTAAGGAAGGCTAAACTTACTTTGAAACCAAAGAAATGTTCATTAGGGTACGGGAAGGTAGATTTTCTGGGGCACACACTCAAAGGTAGTGAAATAAGTCCTAAGGTAGAATCGATAGATAAAATAGTGGATATGCCGAGGCCACAGAATAAGAAACAGGTGAGAAGTTTCTTAGGCGCAGTGAATTATTATAGGAAGTTCATTCCTCATTGTGCTGAATTAATGGCACCATTATCTGACTTGACTAAGAAACAGTCACCAAACGTAGTAGATTGGACACCAATACTGGAGAAATCATTTGTAAAGCTGAAGGAGGCGTTAGCAAGTAAACCTATAGTGAGGTTACCTGACTTAAGTAAGGAATTTACGATTCAGACGGATGCATCTGGTATAGGAATAGGTTGTGTGTTAATGCAGAAATACGAGGATGTAAATCACCCTATTGCATACGCAAGTAGGAAGTTACTAGATAGAGAAAGAAGATATTCAGTGGAAGAAAGAGAATGTTTAGCCATAATGTGGGGCATTGAGAAGTTTGATAGATATCTATTTGGGAAACAGTTTGTGATTGAAACAGATCATTGTGGATTGCAATACATGAAGGAAGGGAGAATGAAGAATGCTAGAGTGATGAGGTGGAGTCTTGCATTACAGAATTATTGCTTCAAAATCAATTATATCAAAGGATGTAACAATGTGATATCTGATTACTTGAGTAGAGGATCAGTTTAGAATTAAGATTTATTAAGATAGGTAAGAAAGTAAGGTATATAGATGTATATAGAATAAGTAGAAATATGTTAAATTTAGATGAGATAGTTTGTTAGTAAGTATGTTTAAATAGTTATTCTTGTTTAAATTAGTGAATGACAAGTCATTTGATAAGTTGGTTAGAGATAGAAAGCCTGTAAACAGTCTTTTTAAGAGGGGGCCTATTTGTAGCGATTAAATCTTATCAAATGCCATGTTTAACTAATTAATTAATATAATACTAGTATAAGCTAGTCAATTACAGTGGCGATATATAAAAGATGTAGTGGCGATACATAAATATAATATTAGACTAGGTAAGAGGCTTTTAAACGTAATTTAAATGTCACGTGATGTGCTATGTTGCTAAGCGACCAATGACGCTAGGTGGATAGAAACACAGGGACGGTTAAAGACCGGTAATGACAGTTGAGACGTTGTAAGTTCAAGTGAAGAGAGTGGTGAAAAGAATTGCCGAGAAAGGAAGGAAACAGCAGCATCGTTTGAGTTGCGGAGATATACGTGGATCGACTTTATTAGGAGCGATCACGGTGAATCCAGGATTTAAAGTGTTTCGATCGAAGTGGAGTTCGAGCGAACTTTAATCTTGCGAGCGTCGGTGGTAGTGAAGCGTTGCCACGACATTATTCGATGAAGTAAGACGGCGAGATTTGAAGTCAATCGTTCCTGCGTAAGTTAGGAAAGACTGTCATTCTGCTGTAGTTACTGTTGAGAGAAAGTGGATGTGTAACGGAGTAAAACAGTGTGATTGCTAAGTCATTCGTTCCGGCGTAAGCTTGGAAAGACTAACATTCAACTGGAATTACTGTTGCGAGGTTGTTTGGGAGCGATCGTCATTCGGAGCCAACTGCGAGCCAATTGGACGGTTAGTTGTGAGGAATTTAAAGCGTGAGACTATCTTCCTACGTGTGGATTCGGATATTTCTACGCTACCTTGACTTTCAAAGACGGAGAAGTGATGTACGTATTCGAGACCAGCGATTGAACCTCGAGTATCTACGACTACGTGAGACCAATCCAAGAATTCTTCTACGATAACTTCGACATGGGATCCACGTGCACTTGTAATGGGGAATCAGATAAGCCTCATAATAATCTATTTATTGTAGATTAAATACGCCACTATAGGTAGATAGGATTTGCTATAATTGTTGTACAGAATTGACTTATGTTTTCAATATTATTTTAATCTATTTACTACCATGTGTCCAGTGTCAATATTTTCAACAACACTTATCGTACGTAAGGCCTTCTCAGCCAAGTTCGACTAAGCTTAAAAGCTATATATTAATTATAGGCTACAACTTTGGGAGCTCATAGTCCAGGATTTGAGAGACTTTATTGTGCTTAAGTAAACCGTTAGTTAAAAACTCCGACTCAGCGTTCGCGCAGTAGTCGAGGAGCGCCTCTGAATGGGAAATCTGGTAGGGGCGCTATAACAAGTGTTCAAATACAATACAATACAATAAGCTAGTTCAGCATTACCAGTGCGCATGCGCAGCCAGTTTACTTTTACTTCCGGTCATAGGTCACCGTTCGTAAACAAACCGAATGGTGCCGGTAGCGATGTTGCTATGATCTACTTTGACGCAAATATTAGAAGATATTTGTTTGCCACGAGTTCATGTTTAACTCGATGAAGTTGTCTTGTGACATCTTTCTGTTATAAATTTCTTCAAATCAACTACATTCCATCGATTAAAGTCGTCCACATTGAACGATTCGTCTAAGCTATCCGCCATGTTTCGCTTTGTTTATGAACGGGGAACTATCACCTTTCCCGTCATGCACTGCGGGTTTCGCTTTGTTTATGAATGGGGAACTATCACCTTTCCCGTCATGCACTGCGGGAAAATTAATGCTGAACTAGCTTATACATATTTGAAGCCACAATCATAGATATATTAACACCTTAAAGAGAGTTCGGCAGTTATTAATGGAAATTGAAATGACGCGGCGTTTGATTGGTTGAATTCGATCGTTTCGCCATTTTGTATACCGTTAGTTGACCTTTAGGCTATACAGTATATACAGGTAACGGTACGCCGTTATGAATCGGCGGCTTCAAATATAGACAGTAGATGCTCGCCTCTAGTGATATATTTATATATTATACATCTCTATGGGTCTAATACATCACGCCCTTTCCGTGACGTCACAATAATTGTTTCTAGACGTCATTATTCCAAAGCGATTTGTCATCGACGTAAATGGTCCACCTAAACTCTAGGCCTAAAGCTTCGATTGCATATTTGAAAATTATTTTAATTATTGCAATTTAATTCGTTTACATTTTTTTCGTGGACGATATACTTCTGCAATCGCACTTGAGTTAGCTCTGTTTCGATTTGTCCAGTCAGCATTTACCGACAACCGACAAGGCGTTTCTTGCAATATTAGTGTTGATTGTGAGATTGTGAGAAGAGGCGACATTTCTTCTTCTGCAGATCCTATAGTGTTGCCCTTACGCCATGCCCAAGAAACGAACGCCAACTGAAGTCAGTAATGACGAACAGACGAAGAAAGGCTCAGACTGCGAATTAATGCAAGGCAAGTTTAATACTACGTCCTCCACTTCTTTGGTTTTCAATCATTCTATCAGTTTTTTAAGAGTAACACTTGAGAATGCTTGTCATTTTTAGGTATCGAATCCTGAACAAATTTTTTATAAACAAGGAACGCGAGACAACCAGCATGACTAGCTTCATAGCACTAACGTATAGGCCTACACTTATTGAGTCTTATTAAATGTTTTATTAAATTTTTAATGAGAAGCACTTTGAGAACATTTGCCAGAACTTGGTACGGTATCAAATTCTGTGCACATTGTTTCATAAACAAAGAACTTGATTTGCAACTATATAGGATCTCACCCGATTCGTTCATTGAAAAATGAACAGGGTTGAGGCCGTATACGGTCGCTATATAAAATCGCGTACATTTACATTTACATTACTATGATTACTGTGTTATAGCTTCATAATATTAACATATAAAATGATTGAGTTCAATTATTACAATGCATGTTTAGTTCATTGACTATTTCTATTGTAGCAGTATTCCAGCATGAAGACAACACTAAACGTGCAAAACTCGTCTCACTGAGTGACACAACGGTAAGCAACACAGAATTGAAATGCAATTCGCAATACTTCGTGTGATCGAGACTAAATTAATTGAATTGCTTGAATGGTGTGACTTATGGACCGACATTTTTCCTGATTTCTGTACCCAAATGCAGTAATTAGCCCATGCGTATTTTAATTAGCATTATTAACGTATTCAAAAGAGCAACTTCTAATTTAACTTTGACGCTAAGGCAGCAAGCAATTCTTGTCCAAATGCCGCAATGCGTCAGTCTTCACTTTCTACACAAGATAGAGTTCCCACTCTGTAGACGTCAAAACGATCCTACGTTGTTTTCCTGATCCGTCATATACTGATCTCGTAATCGTAATTGTAATCTACAAACTTCTAAAGCGCCACTCGAAAGCCAAGCGCAGGGCACCAGCTTATTCACGAGCGCTGAATACGATCTCAGCATACGTTGCCTACGTCTTGTGTTTATTCGATCGCTGGTTGCAGCACGCTGAGTGAAATCTGCGTATAACGATATTACAACTATAATTAAATTAATGCAATTTCTAATCAGCGCAAGGTGGAATCACACGGAAGAATATGGTCAGATATAGGCTGAGAAGTAAGTTGTTATTGCAAAAGATCTTGATAATTAGTAAAAGGCCATAAGGAAAAGAGAACATGTGCGGCTGATAAATACCAAACAAGGTGAAATCGGTAAATATAGGTAAAACCTTGCATATTAGCCTCCCTTGACCAGTAGGCCTATACCAACTGTGAGCATAGAAAGTAAGACCGGTTGTCCCTAATTTTGTTAATTAAACTCAACCTTCTCAAATACGTTGGTATTTATAAATGAACTCCTTTGGATTGCTGTGGAGTTTACGGATCGACTTGAAAGGTCCTTTTGCTTATTTGATTATATGGCGATAAACTTTTGCGAAGTGTTCTGGCAGATCTGATATCCTTTAACGTTTACTTCAATTACTTGTACACGTAGCTGCAAGATCTACCGGTCGCACTAATTGAGCGTATCCTCGTCAAAGCCGTTGCTATGGAAGTGAAGGCTATGAAGCTGGCCAAAAGTGTGTCGAGAGAAAAAGCGGATATGGTGATAAGCAGACTTAGAACAGTCTCCTTGCAATGGAACAACATCCTTTCGACCAACTTGTTTCGAAATGAACTTCACAGAACTCTGGACGGCTATGGTTAGTTCATGAAAATACCGTAGCTTTATGAGATGCTTACGATAAACGAAAACTTGAAATTGGTTTCAAGATGTTTGCGTGTATTCAACGTTTCACCATAAGCATGTGAATCTTGTATGCTTCCCTTCGTCCGCTCCGCTCTTCGGATCGTCTTGTTCTGTTCCTCGTGTGAGAACAGCCATAGCCCAGTCCCGTGCCTTTGCCTGCCTTAGCCCTTCGCCATGGAATCAACTTCCCCTTAGTTCGCACTATCATACTATCCGGTGGTACTGCTGTAACTTTTCGCTACCTCAAAACTTGTCTTTGTTCTCGAGGACTTTCGCACTGGGAGCGCCTGTGATTGGTGTTCACTGTGAGAGGCGCTTTATAAATCTTTAAATACAATACAGTGACATACATACATAAATACATACATACATACATACATACATACATATACATACATACATACATAAATGTATAGTCCTCATACATACTCATGTATGCATGCACATGCCTAAATATACACCTACATAGGCCTACATACGTTACATGCATACATAGACCTACATACGTTACATGTATAGTTGTATACATAGACCTACATAAGTACGTAAATGCTTACATAATAATATAAAACATATGAATATGAGATACGTTAAAAGCTTAAAACATACGTCATGCAGAGTAAACCAGGATTTTATCAATAAACCTAGAATAACTTGTGTCACCTTCTGAAATCATTTGTTTAATACGTGTCCATTTTTGCCCAAAAGATGAAGCAGAGCAATGGGTTTTTTTTTAGCTCAGGAGACGATTCGTTGGGAAATTTTGCTTCAGCCTTCGATCCAGTCATTCATCATTAGACTTGCTTCAATGAGAGATGAAGTATTTATGCTCTGCGGACTACATGGTGGAGATTATGTGCTCAATGTTTACGACCGCAGCAACGTGGTGGAGCCAAAAGATGTCATCCCGCTGTTAAACTTTCATCTTGGAGATATGGCAGCCTGTAGCGTGTCAAACTGCGTATATCTACTGAATGCGGATGGGCATAGCGCTTCAGTTAGGGTGAGTGATGGGTAAGTGGGACACTTAAGGGAATGACGTGCAGTCGTGGAGTCGATATATTAAAACAGACCAAACTAAATGCATATACAGACAGTTTAGACTGTGTCTGATTCCAGGAGCTGCTAAAGTGGGACAAAATAGTTATTAAAGTGGTCCATAACTTGATGTTGCTTAGGAAGGCACGACAATCTATATTTTCTTCGGAAAACGGTAAAGTGGTCCACTATTGCTACTAAAGTGGTCCAACACTGATAGGCTCTATGAGCATCAAAACTTAAAGGCCTATAGGCCTAGTTAACATACAAAAAGACAGTCAATGATAACTTAAGGCTAGAAGGTAAGTTGTTGCGCACAGAGAGCACAAAAAAGTCATCATCATCTAAAATTCCATTTATCTCCCCACATGGCTCGTGGCACCACAGAAAACAGCGGCTGCATTGTATCCAAGACTGTGCGAGTTTCTTGCGGCTTTACTGTTCTCGACAACACCAGGGACGTAACTAGCGTTGGGCGTTGAAGCTGAAGCCCCCCTAAAAATGAATCAATATGGGCTCGGGCTACCGTACTCGCCATGTTCAGGGCTTAAAGCCCCCCCCAAACGAAAAGTCCTAGTTACGCCACTGGACAACACTACACTCGTAGCAAGTGGAGGGCTCATTTGTAGGCCTATAGTCGGTCCCAGCTTTCTTTTTTGCTTTCTTGTTTTTCGGCTCAGCTGTCACTTCATTTTCTTTCTTCTGTCTCTTTACTTTGCTTCCATTAGAAGTAGGGTCATTGAAGTTCTCTCCCCCTTGTTTTTCTTAGGCTTATGTCCCACTTACCCATCACCCACCCTACTTTGAGCAAGTCATTCACTCACTCTTCCATCTAAAACAATCAACGTAATCGTAATCGAGGATTTATATAGG